>CAUYQV010123210.1:0-14555 GCA_963574575.1 Galagoides demidoff | reverse complement strand
GTGGTCCCAGCTACTTGGGAGGCGGAGGCAGGAGACTTGCTTGAGCCCAGGAGTTGGAGGTTGCTATGAGCTGTGATGCCATGGCACTCTACCCAGGGGGATAGCTTGAGGCTCCGTCTCAAAAAAAAAAAAAGAAATGTAAAGTGTTCTAGTACATTAGGTAGAAAAGTAATGACACGAAAATCTCTTTAAATAACAAGGTAACGTTGAACATGTCAGAGGTTTATGTATTTTCATCCTGTCAGAGGTTTACACATTTTCATCAACTGCAAACTATACAAATACCCACACAAGAGGGACGGGTAGGTGAGTGATAAGAAGCAGCAATGGGAAGAAGGGAGAGGACCAACTCACTTTCCTGCTACCATTGGGTCCTAGGAATGGCCATCTCCTTTTCTTTATCGCCCTTTTTCATAAGTAAGATACAGAACTAAAGAGGAAACACTGGGCTGAACTACAATGAAACGTAGTGATCCAAACCACTCTCTAACACAGGATAATTTCCTCTCTAACGGCTCGCGCCTGTGGCTCAAGCGGCTAAGGCGCCAGCCACATACACCTAAGGTGGCGGGTTCGAATCCAGCCGGGCCGCCAAACAACAATAATGGCTGCAACCAAAAAATGGCCGGGCATTGTGGCAGGTGCCTGTGATCCCAGCTACTTGGGAGGCTGAGAAAGGAGACTCGCTTGAGCCCAGGAATTGGAGGTTGCTGTGAGCAGTGAAGCCATGGCACTCTACCCAGAGGGACAGCTTGAGGCTCTGTCCAAAAAAAAAAAAAAATTTCCTCTCTAACATAGGATTATTATTAAATTCTAAGTCACACAGCCATCTCAAGACAGCACAGAATGCATTCACCCCAAAGGCACTGGAGCCTCAAGCAAAAAATTACAGAGCAAGCAGAGCTGTTAAGTTCCTCCTCTATTCAGTAAATACAAATAATTTCCTTAGATTTCCATGCCCTAAAAGGAAATTTATCTTTCCCCTGACCCCACCAAATCAAAAGTCCCATTCATACATAGAGGCAAATTTCTTAGCTATGGCATCAGTTTATACTAATTAAGCACACATGACGTCTCCTATTTTGATTGTGGGGCAAGATAACCTGAAAATAGTTAAAAGTAACAATCACAGACAAGAGGCAGATCTCTTAGCTGTGGGATCATGTCACTATACAAATAAATAAGCACAGGTGATGATGGGCTCCTGTTCTGATTGTGGGGCAAGATAACCTGAAAACAGTTAAAAATAACAGAGATAAGAAGGCTGAAAAGAGTACAGAAAACTGAAACATTGTCTCTCTCTCTTTCTCTCTCTGTAAATAGTTTCTATTCTCATATATCCTTTTCTCCCTCTCTCAACCCACTTGCTCCTCTTCCTTTTCAATTTAAGGCTTAAGTATGTTTTCTTTAATCAGTTGTATTTATCTGTTTATTAAACAAATATTTATGTATTAAGTACCCACTACGTACCAGATACTACGCTGAAGGACAAACATGAGACAGACTCCCTACCCTCACAGGGCTCCAATCTAGTGAAGAAGGTAGGCTATTAGATAAGCAGCAAAAGGATATAAGAAAAAAAATTTAAAACTTGCAAAGACACATACACTGTGTAGAAATAAAATTGTAACTTGCTCCTTACAAGAGAGACTAAATGACTGACTGAATGTTTAGATTCTTTCTCACTCCACTTTCTATTCCCTGATATTCAGTTTCCTTTTTCTAAAGTTGTAGAGGCAAAAAGGTTTTAAAAAAGTGAAAATGTTTTATGTATTATCTCTTTAAAACCCCCTTACTTTGCTCGGCGCCTATGGCTCAATTGGCTAAGGCGCCAGCCATGTACACCTAAGGCGGCAGGTTCGAATCCCCAGCCTGGGCCCGCCAAACAACAATGATGGCTGCAACCAAAAAAAGAAAAATGGCCGGGTGTTGTGGTGGGCGCCTGTGGTCCCAGCTACTTGGGAGGCGGAGGCAGGAGTCTCGCTTGAGCCCAGAAGTTGGAGGTTGCTATGAGCTGTGATGCCATGGCACTCTACCCAGGGGGATAGCTTGAGGCTCTGTCTCAAAAAAAATTAAAATAAAAAAAAAATAAAACCCCCTCACTCTTTTGGGAATTAAAACCTCCATCCCTGGGCCGCGCCTATATATCGAGGGTGGCAGGTTCAAACCTGGCCCCGGCCAAACTGCAACAAAAAAATAGCCAAGCATTGTGGCAGACGCCTGTAGTCCCAGCTACTTGGGAGGCTGAGGCAAGATAATCCCCTAAACCCAGGAGGTGGAGGTTGCTGTGAGCTGTGTGATGCCATGGCACTCTACCAACGGTGACAAAGCGAGACTCCGTCTCTACAAAAAAATAAAAAATAAATAAAACCTCCATCCGTGTTCAAGGCCAATAATCAGAGGGGCCAGTAATCAGTGTGAGAGGGGAGTGTTCCTTGGACCACAGGAGATGACTCAAGGGAATATTCCAGACAGAGGTCACCAGCTCATCTACTCAAGAGATAGAGATGAGGTCAGTCATGATCATCAGCTATAGTTAAATATCAATTTGCTGCAGCTAGAAAACCCCCTTTAAAAGCTCAGTATATCTACCTATAGTTAGGACGATGTTTTTTTTCCTAAGATTCAAGTCTACTGGCTTGGCACCTGTGGCTCAAGTGGCTAAGGCGCCAGCCACATACACCTGAGCTGGCGGGTTCGAATCCAGCCCGGGCCCGCCAAACAACAATGACAGCTGCAACCAAAAAATAGCCGGGCATTGTGGCAGGCACCTATGGTCCCAGCTACTTGGGAGGCAGAGGCAGGAGACTTGCTTGAGCCCAGGAGTTGGAGGTTGCTGTGAGCTGTGATGCCATAGCACTCTACCCAGAGTGACAGCTTAAGGCTCTGTCTCAAAAAAAAAAGAAGAGGAAAAAAAATAAATAACATAAAATAAAAAGATTCAAGTCTGCCACCATCTTTTACCAGCAAATTAATAAACTTCTCTTTCTTTTTGTCAAGTTGCATGTCATTATTCTTCATTCTGCTGTGCTGCTGGGACAAGCACAGAAACCTGATAACAAAGCTGTTTACAAGATCTGACAATCTAGTTCATGAACTTGCCATCATGCCCTTACACTGGCAGCACTACATGAACAACTCGGTCAGGTTTCATAACCTCAGTGTCTTACAGCTGTGTTCACGTCAACATGCACCAGTGTCTTGCCGAGTGGCGTTCATTATTGTTTTGCATGTTTTGTGTGCCCTCGTGAGAATTTGGGAGCTTGAATTAGAGCAATGAAAAAACACTTGTAATTTTCCTGTTAAACTTGGCAAGAGTAGAAGTGAAATTAGGTACATGTTAGTCCAAGCTTATGAGGGTAATGCCATAAAGAAAATGGCCGTGGACAAATGGAGTAATCATTTTTCTGAGGGGAGAGAAAGCATCACTGATGAAGAGAGATCAGGGCAGCCAATCATGAGAACTGACAGAAACATTGCAAAAATTTGCTGAATTGTATGTCAAAATTATCAACAGACTGTGAGAAGCATCGTTTGACCAAGTAAACATCAATAGAAAAAGAGAAAAATCTTAACTGAAAATCTTGGCCAGCAACTCATGGCTCTTGCATGATGACAATGCACCAGCTCACACAGCACAGTCTGTGAGGAAGTTTTAGTCAGTAAATAAATACCTGAATTGCCACATCCTCCCTACTCACCTGATGGGGCCCACAATGACTTATTTTCTTTACCCAAAAATAAGGGAAATGTTGAAAGAAGACACTTTGATAACATCAGGGTCATCAAGGACAATATGACACCAGCTTTGATGGCCATTCCAGAAAAAGAGTTCGTAGGTACTGGTGTCAGTACATAGCTTCCAAGGGGAGTACTCTGAAGATGACCGTAGTGAAATTCAGTAATGAGGTACGTAGCATTTTTTCTAGGATGAGTTTGTGAACTGTCAGACCTCATGTTTCAATTCACTTTTGTAATAGAAATAGTGACAATTGAATCATTGCACATGACAGGTATAGGGTCTATTTACATAATATTTATAAAGAAAAGTCTGGAAAGAAATAAGAGTTAAGCAAGAGCTAATAGTAAGAGGAAATCTCAAGACAAGTAAAAGTTAAGTGGTTTAAAAAAAACACCATCTACTTTTGAACTAGCAGGGAATGCAAAAGTGAGCCTCATGTGACCATACTAAACTTAAATGTATCTTGAGATGGATTATATGTACTTTCAACATAAATTTACTTCCTGATGATTAGTTATGTGATACCCATGGGATAACTTATCTGTCATTTTAATGCCTTGCTTACAGTAAGTAGCTCAATAAATGTTAGCGCGTATTAACACAACCATAAATTGCACAAGAAACATCTATAAAGCAATTATAGGTAATTTTTAAAAATAACCAAACAAATCCCCAGACAAGACAGAAAGCCTTCTATAATGAATTAAGGGATAAAAGTAAAAACAGAAACACAATTTATTAAATGAAGGTTATTTCCTTCTGTAGTCAAAGCTGTGCTACAGCAGATTACTGAAGCTCGTATGAGTGATTATCATAGATGAATAAGAAAAAGATCCATACTATGGCAGAGACTTCTACTTGCCTGCTGACATCCAAATCTTCCCTTCCTCCTATGTAACAAAAAGCCCAATTTTAACGAGGGCAGCCATACATCCAGCTACGTTTCCTTGCTTCCTTATAACCTGAGCATTGGTTCAGGAAGCCTCCTTGAAGAAAAAGCCTGCATTCTTCTTTGCCTGTACCTTGCTGCCGGGGACTTGGCTGTGACGGCTACAGTTCTGACAGCTATTTTGGACTGTGAGAACCACAGCAACAGCTTAGGAATAGCAGATCAAACAAAAGAAAGCAGCTTAGGTCTCTGATTTATGAAACCACTATACCTACCCTACATCGTCTATTTCAAGTATGATTTTATGTAAGAAAACAAATATTGTGTTTAAGCCACCATCTTTTTGCTTTTTCCTTTTTTGTGTTTTGCTAGTGGT
The DNA here is from genome assembly GCA_963574575.1 of Galagoides demidoff. NCBI lineage: Eukaryota > Metazoa > Chordata > Mammalia > Primates > Galagidae > Galagoides > Galagoides demidoff. The sequence continues at coordinate 9,548 of CAUYQV010123210.1, read as the reverse complement.
AATAGTGGTGGTGGGTTTTTAGGAACCAAATGCAAATTTTAACTGAGCACTTACCTTCAGACCAGTAAATAAGTTTTATCTCCTTTTTACAGATGAAGTAACTGAGATCCACAGAGGTTAAGAGAACTTGCACAATATCAAATTAGCAAAGAAGTGAGTTTTGGCTCCTAGCCCAATGTTCTTCACAAAAAACTGACTCCCAACAGATTCTTTTTTTTTTTTCTCCCAACAGATTCTAAAGGGGGAGGGGGGAGAAAGAAGTAAAAGACACATTAAATATAAACATAAATTTAGCCTTATTATAGTGTTAAACAGCATAAGACAGTGTATCCACTTGTCACATACTATGAAAAGAAAAAATATCAAATTTTTATGATGTGGAAAGAGACTAAATTATACCATATTTCTATGGGGAGGACAGAGAGAATACATGAAATAAACAGAATCAAAGACTAGAATAAACAAAGATACTGATTTATTTTGCTCAAGTTTTACTACATTGCTCTCTTCTTCAATAAGAGGAATTCAGACTGATAGCTTATTTTTCTCAGTAAGAAGACTTGAAGATACAAGGTAATTTTTCCTGTTAAATTACAAGGATGGTCGGTCTTTATGGTGAAATAATAGAAAAATTATTAACTCAGAGTTTATCAATATGGACTAAAATCTCTCTGCCTCCTTTCCTTCTCTTGCTAGCAGCTCCTCCCCCTTCCCTATGGATTTTTCACAAACTACTGAAGAGCTCTTTACAGTCACCACCAGCTCCTTTGTCTTTAGAATTTGTTCCTTTAAGCCTCAAGTAGTTCCTGAAAGTCCAGTACCAACAATGGGATATGTCGTCCTCCTTCCGGAGAGGAAAAGCAGATGGGCCAGTTTTCGTAATACCTTGTAAATTTGGCTGCAGTTACTTTTTTGGTCCCCCTTAAATTTAGCTGGTCCCTTGACCTCAGGGGCTGGCAGACTAATCTCTCTTTGGGATGCCATGCTATTTCTCTTTCCTTTTCTCTTTCTTTCCCTCTAAAATATAAAACAAACTTGTTTTTCTTTTCTTTTTTTTTGGGGGGGGGGGGTGAGACAGAGTCTCACTCTGTTGCCCTGCATCGAGGATCATGACATCATAGCTCATTGCAACCTAAAATTCTTGGGCTCAAGCGATCCTCTTGCCTCAGCTGCCCAAGTAACTGGCACTACAGGTGCCTGCCACAACACATAGCTAGTTTTTTATTTTAGGTAGAAACCAGGTCTTGGCTGGGTAAGGTGGCTCATACCTATAATCTCAGCACTCTGGGAGGCAGAGGCAGAAGGATCTCCTGAGCTCATCAGTTTGAGACCGGCTCTGGGCTAGACAGAGACCCCATCTCTAAAAATAGCGGGGTGCTTTGGCAGATGCCTATAGTCCCACCTACTTGAGAGGGTGAGGCAAGAGAATTGCTTGAGCCGAAGAGTTAGAGGTTGCTGTGAGCTATGATTCCATTGCACTCTACCAGGGGTCTTGCTCTTACTCAGGCTGTTCTTGAATTCCCAAGCTCAAGCAATCCATACACGTCAGCTTCCCAGAGTGCTAGGACTACAGACATGATCCACCATGCCCAGCTATATAAACTTATACTTTTATATCCTAATCTTGGCCTAAAGAAATTCTTTTCTCATCCTATGTGGAGCACCAATTCAGCTTTCCACCCTAACAAATATTTAACTAGAATATTTCTTTACCACCACTTTTTGAAAATTAATCTGGGTCCCAGACTGTCACTGAGATCAGCAATGAGTGGAAACATCTCAAATCCTTTTTTGAAACTCTACTACATAAACTAAAGTACCAGGCAGTGCAAATGCAAATTCAGTGGTGAACATAATCAATTATTTCTAAATAGTCTATCAATGAAATGAGCAAATATTTTTGAGTTTTAAGAACACACATTTCTTTTTTATGTAGTATATTTAACACAAAATCATATCTGCAGGACAGTGATCGTGTACATGGTATATTGGGAAAGGTATAGATTTTTATTAACACAACATGGTAAAAAAAATAAATGGCAGATTGAATCCTCTCTTTTCTCATTTATTTGCACGCTACTTGTCCCTCTCAGTCCTGATTTTCCTACCTATAAAACTGAACTAATACTTCTTCCCAGGTTTCTTGCTGGCATGAAAATAAGAATAAATACAAAATAATTAGCATAGTGCATGACAATATTAAATGCTCAATAAATACTACTGCCCTTTCTTGTCATGAAATAGAGAAATCTGAAACTTATATATGATTTGAAATATGAAATATGAAAAACTTACTGTGTAATGAAATACTCAAAGTTACAGAACTTAAAAAGTAAGATGAATTTAACATGCAACTTTTAAAAGTCAAAAATGACTTTGAGGCCACATTTGACTCTCCACTGATGCTGCTATAGACCAATAAAAGGAATACAGTACAGTCAATGTAACACAGCCAACATGAAAATACACAATCTCTTCCTCCCAGCCATTAATACAGAGCTGTAGCAAGAGACTCCGGTTTCTTTCTCCAAGCCAGCACCCTGAGGCAGGAAACTTGGGTTGCTGCTTACTGTCAGTGTTATAATTCTTACAGTAGACCAGGCAAGGGCCTGTAATGCCAGCACTTTGGGAGGCTGAGGTGGAAGGATTCCTTGAGGCCAGAAGTCTGAGACCAGGCTGGGCAAAGTTAACAAGACCTCGTCTCTCAAAAAATATTGATAATAAAAATTTAACCAAGATTGATGGCCTGTATCTATAGACCCAGCTACTTAGGAAACTAAGGCAGGAGGATCACTTGAGCCCATGAGTTCCAGGCTACAGTGAGCTATGATCATGCACAGTACCCTAGCCTGGAACAGAGCAAAACCTTATCTCTAAAAAGTATTTAAAAAAAAAATTTTTTTTTTAATAATTCTTATAGGGAAAAGGGATGAGGTAAAGAAAAATAAATGGTTTCTGAGTTTCTCATTGGCAGCAGTGATAAGGGAAACAGGTAACTTGGTGCTCACCTCCCTTTTCCCCTTTGAAAATGAAGGTCAACAGGAAAATGAGGTTGGAATAAAATATCAGATATGTAACCATTACATCTCCTTTTTTCAACCTTAACAATGGGTTGCAAAGTTACTGATAACTGACTTATTAAAAACAGATACTGGCTGGTACAGTTGCTCAAGCCTGTAATCCTAGCACTTGGGAGGGCGGAGGTGGGAGGATCCCTTGAGCTCAGGAGTTTGAGAGCAGCTTGAGCAAGAGTTGAGACGTCCATCTTTACTAAAAACAGAAAAAATTAGCCAAGCAATATGATAGGTGCCTGTAGTCCCAGCTATTCATGAGGCCGAAGCAGGAGGATCACTTGAACCCAGGAGTTTGAGGTTCCTGTGAGCTAGGCTGAGGCCACTGGATGCTGGGCATCAGTGACTCTGACTCAAAAATAAAAAAGACAAAAAACAAAAACCCAGACACTGTTGCGTATCTGTATCATTCAAAAAACATTTATTAAAATTACAATGTTTTTACTATTTACATATACTGTACTTCAGATAACAATAATACAATGTCAAAAAGTGCTGCCAAAAATAAACCATAAAACTGCTATCTCAATTTCTATTAGGTTGATACAGAATTTTAGAATCAAAGAATTCTGAGATCAGAAATGATCTCTTAAGTATAGTAGTCCTCCCTTATCTGCAATTTTATTTTCTGTGGTTTCAGTTACCCATGGTAGAGTACAGTTTGACATTTTGAGAGAGATCACATTCACATAATTTTTATTATAGGATATTGTTAAAATTATTCAATTTTATTCTTATTGTTGTTAATCCCTTCCTGTGCCTAATTTATAAATCAAGCTTTATCATAAGTATGTACATATACATAGCAAAAAACAAGGTAAAAACAGGGTCCTATACTCTCTGTACCTTCAGGCACCCACTTGGGTGTCTTGGAATGAATCTCCCAAGGACAAGAAATGACTATTATGACTATAGCTCAGCAGCTAGGGCGCCAGCCACATACACCAGAGAGGCAAGTTTGAATCCAGCCCAAGCCTGCCAAACAACGATGACTACAACCAAAAAATAGGTGGGCATTGTGGCAGGTGCCTATAGTCCCAGCTACTTGGGAAACTGAGGAAAGAGAATCACTTAAGAGTTTGAGGTTGCTGTGAGCTATGACACTACAGCACTCTACTGAGGGCAACATAGTGTCAGAAAAATAGAAGAAAGGGCATTTTCTATTCTCCAGCCATCAAAAGGTTCCTTAGTGGAAAACTGTGATTTTATTCTAAGTAATGCAAAATTAGTTTGGTATGTCTACAGAGATTCACAACATACCCCTGTCCTCAAAAGGGTCCTTAAGAAAAAATAAATGTCCTTAGAAAGTGGAAAACTTTCAATATTATTCTAAATAATGCAAAATTAGTTTGGCATATCTACAGAGATTCATAACGTATCCCAAAACAAAAATATACTGAAATTGATTGTGCTATTGATAGTCTTTATTAGTGCCCATAATTAATAGCTCATATTTTGAACAGTACCCTAATTATCTTAATTGTGCAGTTCAATTCAACTGGTATTTTACAGAGCATAAACTAACCTGACAAAAAGTATGCTGAAATGCAATATACAAAATGTATGACATGAATAGTGGGAGTTAAGAATCTTGGGAGCGCAAAGAAAAGTAAACTGCAACACAGATTCAACCCTTAGAAAGTGGGTAAAATTAGCACAGACAGAAAACAGCCTGGGTAACTACAAGGTAACAGAGATAACTTTCTGACTCAAGACTAGAAAGTTAGACCATATCAGGAACAGTTTGAAGACCAAGATGAGAAATAGAAAATTTCCACGTTCACCTTAACAATGAAAGAAATATTGAGGTTTCATTTCTACTTCTAAATTTCTATGATTTTAATTTCTGACCTTATTAACTAAGGAACATTTGTTGAAACATTTATTTGTTCAATATTTGATGAATTTGTTCAAGCTTTGTAAAACGAGAACATTCCTTAAAGTAATCAAGTCTTTAAACTCTCCTATAGGGAGAGTTCACATCTCCTTCAAACAAAATTGACTATCTTTTAGTGTTTAAAGAGAGCCCTGGTAAAAGGCTTGGGTCACACCACTTAATTGTGTAAAACGTATATTATTTAATTGAGTTTAGCGGACACAGAATTTCAAGAGGGTCGTTTCCCAAAAATCAGAAAAATGGTTCGTGTTTTCATGTTCATTCTCATTCCCTCATATCCTCTCTCTTTTCTGATATTACACAATAATTGCCATTTAAGACAGTTGCCAACACCGACCACAATAAACACATTTGCTCCCCCTGAGTTACCACTTAGCAGGTGCAATGAGGAAGTATTCTCTTTCTCATCCGCTAAAACCAAAAGGGCTCACCTCGCAGCTAATGAGCCACTTAATGAAAAAGAAAACCACGACGGGCACCAACTTTCTCCTTAGTGTCAAGAGGCTGCTGGCTTAACAGAACTGGCAAAAGAACAGGATTCCCGGGCCTAGCTTTGCTCTGCGGCCCGGGGCAGCGTCAGCCGGGAATTGGTGGGTATGCCCTCCTTACCGGTGGACACCTCCCTCGCCCATAGACCTGCCAATACCGGGCTGGACCTCGTCCTGGTTTCGGTCCTGCACTTACCCCCGCCTGCTCCCGTCCAAGTGCCAGCCCCCCTCGCCCGCCCGGAAGAAAGCTTGGGTGCCCTGCAGCAAGCAGAGCCGAGGAGGGGAACCCCGTGCCTCAGGCTCGAGCTGGGAGCCCCCTCCCCACCCGTGCCCGCCCACTGTGCGGCCCCAGCCATCCTCACTGCCCTGGCAAGCCAGGAGAACTCAGCCTTATCTCGGGACCTGCTCCAGCTTCTCGCCGCGCGGAGCCGCACCCACCTGGAGGCCGCCGGCCTTACCTTGCCGGGGCTCGGCGCGCGAGGCTCCGCCCGCTGACTGCCCACAGCGCACAGACTGGTCTTCCTAGCCCCGGGCCCACGCCTTTGCTCGGTCCCGCCGCCGGCAGCGCGCGCCCTCCTCCTTGCTACCATAGCGACAACCCCCGCCCCCTGGCAACAGCTGATTGGTCCGGCTTGGGATCGCGGAGGGCTCCGATTGGCGGGGGCGGGGACGAGGCCGTGCCCGTGAGCCTGGAGGCGGGCAGTGCGGAAAGCCGACGCCTGAGAACCGCGGGGAGGCTAAGCTAGGAGACACGTGGCGCTCTGCGACGCGCGCGGAGGAGGCCGCGCCTCTTCCTTCCCTAGCTTTCCTGGAGAAGCCTGTGGAGCAAGACTTGGGCGGGTAAGGTTCTGTCCCGAAACTCGGGCAGAACCCCAGGTATCGCCTCCTTCCTGGCCGCTGACCCGCGCCTTGCAACGCCCACCCCGATCGGAGAAGGGCTGTTAGACCCATTCTTACCCACAGGCCTTGCTCAGATCTATCACCCCGGACTTCCACTTTGGCGGGAAACTTACTCGTACGTGTAACCGCAACCCACACCCATTATGTTGGGCCCTGGGTCCCTGAGCCTTATCGCATTCCCATCTACAGATATCTCCCGCCTAGAACTGAGGAAGCTACTCCAAACCCCTCATTTTAAAGATGAGGAAACAGGCTCAAAGATGTGCACAGGTGGCTTAAGGGTTACAGAAGCTTCTGGAGCCTCAAAGCTGTTTTCAAAGCTTGAGTCTGCCAATTAGTTTTTTCAACTGAGAAAGCGGTTTTATAGTTGTTAGTGAAGATTAACACTAACCGAAAACAGTGCAGAACTTGTCGCATAGTAGCAATGGAAGCATCTATTCTCAGGGAAGAATACAGGGTAGTGGTTAAGTGCACCAGTGTGGATCCAGACTGCTTCTGTTGCAAAACTGGACTCTACTTGCCACTAACTCCATGACTGGGGCAAGTTTATTTAAGTGACGTGCACCTTTGCCTCCTTGGCTGTAAAATGAAGATAATAGTTGCCTCCTACTTACAGCATAATAAATTAATAGAAAAATGGAACATTCTATGTGTTCGATAAATTTTACCCATTCTCAGGTTTGTGGCTGAGCTGGGGCTATAATTCAGGTCTTTGGATTTCAAGACTAGTTATCTTTACTAATACCATTTAACCATATGATTAACCCAGTACCTCAAGGTTAAGTTCCTTTTTGAGGTTCAGGAGAAGAGAACTCTTGTCTATTTTCTTTAAATCAACATCTTAACCTATCTACCTTAACATGAAAGTCCAAGAACGTCATGGCTTTGCTTCTGTGGAGGCTTACTAGCAAAGGCAAATATAAGGAAAATAGTCACATCCACGGATAGATTGAAGAATAAAGGCACCAGAGAAAGAGGGTATTTTAGAGGTTAGGAAAACTAAATTTCAATTTTAAAAACATGGGAAATAATGTTTTTGTTTTTCATCACTACAAATAAGTTATTGTAAACTCTCTTAACAGTATACACTGATGAGCTTAACAATTCACTGGGGAGAATTCTGAGACCAAGGAGTCAAAAGGTAGGGAGTATCATCAAATTGTAGCCTATAAAGACAGATTGCTAAGGGGCAAATTTCATGCATCTACTGGAGACCAATCATGATCAGCTAAGCTGTGTTGGGCAGGAAGGAGGTGGGTCATGCCAGGAACATGAAGTTCTCCTTTGGCCAGCCCACCCTAAGTTTCCAGCTCTTCCTCCTGCTACCTTGCCCATGGTCCTGTATGGTGTGGGAGGGGTGATAAGAAGTGGCCAAGCTTGCAGGTGCCACCAGTTAAGCATAGGGTCCCCAGACCAGTCCTTGGCTGGCAAAGGCCTCCAAGGACTTGGGATTTCACTGCATTATCTTCAGACAGGTGGGACCAAGGGATGAAGTCTTGCTCTTGGGGGGCTGCTCTTCCTCTGAGGCATCAAGGAGCTGCCGCATATAACAGGAGATGCCAAGCAGCACATGGCCTGTGGTCTGCCTGCTGAGAGGGCCCAGTGGAGAACTTCCTTCATAATGCACTTGGCCTCGTGGCAATGGAGATCAGAGGAAAGGGAATATGTGTCATAAAAAGTTGCCTTCACGTTCAGGCAGCCAACAAAGTCCTGTGGATTCAACTTGTACAGGCCAAAGGTTACGCGGGCCACATCAATCTTCTTGCAGGCTTATGAGAGAGAGGGTAGGTTGGTACCTCAATCTCTGTTCTGATGGGGGCTGCCATTTCTGCCCCTTTGGGAGGACCATTACCTCCTGACCATATTGGAGACCATATCATCAGACCGTATCATTCGCTCTGTATCATAGTGACAATTGGTAGTGGCAGATCAGGAGCTGATACCACCCCCCAACACTGTAGAAAACACTGGACTGTAAGCACAATGAGGGCAGGAACTATCTTTTCCACTATTAGTACCTATTATCTAATACAGATAAATACACAATGCCTGAATTAGGCCCTAAAATTTAGGATAGATCCTTTAAGGGTAAAGCCTGAGAGAGCTGGTAATAGTATATCTGGATTATTCACAGCAATCCAAGGAGATGAATAAAACCTGAAAATCAAAAGGCTGTTTACTCCAACAAAATAATGAAAAAGAAAACACTACTTTGGTGATGAGGATATTCTCAGCAATATTCAGGAGTGAAGGGAAATGAAAACAGGAGAAAAGGCAAACAATGATAAAACAACATAAGGCAAGATTAGGCATGAGAAAAGAAAAATAGCTTAGAGCAGTCTGAGCTAAGAGAGGCATGCAAAATTTATCCGCCAGAGAGACAGGAGTATGGGACTTGAGTTATGCCACCTCCCTACACTAAACCCCTAGCCATTTCCAGGGGCAATTGTTTAAAGGCATTTTTGGTTTTGTGACGAGCTGCCTCACCCAGTATCTTCATGTTCCTGAAATGCTTGATACAAAGAATAATGTATAGCCAACCAGCAGCTCATGTTTTTTAATGTAAGTTCTTGGTAAACAACTTAGGACCTGCCTCTTCTTTTCCTTTAAAAACCCACTCATCCTGAGTGTGGTGGCATGTACCTGCAGTCCTAGCTACCTAGGAAGTTCTAAGGCTGTAGTATGCTGTGCCAACCAGGTTTGGCATCAATATTGTGACCTCCTGGAGGGGGAGAGGGTGCCCCCAGTTTGCCTAAGCAGGTATGACACAGCCAAGGTCAGAAACAGAGAAATCAAAACTTCCCATAGTGGGATCATGCCTACTGAATAACCACTATGCTCTAGCCTGGGCAACCTAGACTCCTTCTCTAAAAACAAAAATGAAAACTCCACTTTTAAATGCTAGTAATCAGAACATATGCTCAAGGCAACTTGAATCTGTGCTCCTGGGTTGTAGTCCTCTCAAGTTTGGCCCAAATAAGCTCTCTACATATATTAAGTTCAGCTCAGTTTTCTTTTTTTTTCTTTAGGTAGACATCTAAAGGTAGACATTTTCTTTTCTTTTCTTTTTTTTTTTTTTGAGACAGAGCCTCAAGCTGTCCCCCTGGGTAGAGTGCCATGGCATCACAGCTCATAGCAACCTCCAACTCCTGGGCTCAAGCGAGTCTCCTGCCTCCGCCTCCCAAGTAGCTG
>CAUYQV010123205.1:0-26346 GCA_963574575.1 Galagoides demidoff | reverse complement strand
GAGCCCGGGCTGGGGATTCGAACCCGCCACCTTAGGTGTACGTGACTGGCGCCTTAGCCGATTGAGCCACAGGTGCCAAGCCCTGCTTTTTTATAGTACAGGAACTACAAGTGATTTTTACATTTTTATTTTTATTTTGTTTTGAAATAGTCTCACTTTGTCGCCCCTGGTAGAGTGCTGTGATGTCATAGCTCACAGCAACCTCAAAATCCTGGGCTCAAGGGATTCTCTTCTCTCAGCCTCCCGAGGGTGAGGGGTCCAACACAATACCCAGATTTTTTTTTTTTTTTTAGACACATGGTCTAGCTCTGGCTCAGGCTGGTCTCAAACTGGTGAGCTCAGGCAATCCACCCGCCTCAGCCTCCCAAAGTGCTAGGATTACAGGCATGAGCCACCGTGTCCAGCCTATTTTTATGGTTCAACCTATTTAAATGGTTGAAAAAAAACCTGCAGAATAATAAATGTCTTTTCCAGTCATGTCCAACCTTCCAGTTTGATCTGTGTCTGGGAAACTTTGAAAATCAGATGTTATTGTCTGTAAGTAAGGTTTTATTGGAATGCAGTCCCAGTCATTCTCTACGTAGTGTCTGTGTCTGCTTCCACAGAGCTGAGCAGTGGCAGCTGAGGTGGTGTGGCTTACTGAGCCTGAGATACTGTCAGGGCGTTCGCAGAAGAAGTTTGCTGTCATCACGCCCTCTCATCTCCCTCCCTGTTCCTCCCAGTCCTTACTTTGGCCTATGGAGCCTGCGGCCTCTCTGGCTCATCTCCCCCTTGTTCTCTTCATCACCACCCTCTAATCTGTTGGCCTTGATCCTCCTGTCCTCCCACTCATCGTCTCTGCTAAGCCCTTTCCTCCTTAGGCCTCTGAGCTGCTGTCTCTCGGTCTGCAATGCTCTTCTGTTCTTTGCATGACCGATTGATTCCCATTTCTCCTTCAGCTAAAACCTTGAGTGGACAGAGAGGCCTTCCTTCCCTGAATGGACATCAGCTCCATCTGGGCACAGCACATATTAAATACTCAATGAATCTCCGCTAATGAATGAATGAGGCCTTTCTTGGCCTAGCAGCTGTGTGTACATTTCCCTAGCAGGGTGACTTCTGTCTCTTAGATTAAGATCATTCCCATCAATTAATTCCTCCTTGGTGTTTTATTCTCCTTTTAGACTCATTGCCGTTATTAACCACTATGAGTTTCTTTTCCAAAGATGTTGTCAGCCTTAAGGTCATTCTGCAAGGAACCAAGGAGACAGCTGGTATTTAACCAGTTAAGGAAGAAATGTTCCCCCTTCTCAGCAGCTGAAGAGGCTCCTTTTTCTAGTATCAAGAGACCCAATCTCTAAAAAAAGATTAGTCATGTCACCATCTGAATTTAGTGATTGGTACAAGTATAAAAAGTTCCCACTAAGTAACAGGAAACAACATCAGCTAATAAACACAACCGATTGCAAGGTCATAAATAGTATGGCTGGGGTATGAATATGTGAGACTTAGCAACCAGGTCGGACTGGCTACATTGTGCTGCAGTTAAAAAAACAATCCCCAAATCTGTGTGTCTGAAAACAATACAGATTCGTTTCATATTCATATTATATCACCATTGTGGGCTGACTTGGCCATCATAATGGTGGTCACTCAGAGATTCAGGATGGGGGTTGCTCCATCTTGAATGTTGCTGGCCGTGCCAAGACGGTCTGAATGGTCTCATTATCAGCAATCGGATGCTCTGACAGAGGAGTGCAGGGAGCCAGACGAGTCTTGTGGGCTCAGTCTCCCATCACAAGGGACAGATGTGCTATCCTGTTCTGTGCCTGGGAGGCAGAGGGGCCCAAAGTATTTGACAAATAGCAGTAACAGCAACCACATGGGAGGAAGAAACTGTGTTCTATTTAGAAGCAAAATAAGACCAGGGTAGGAGAAGAGATGGGAGCTGACAAAGAAAGGCCTTGTAGGCTCTTAAAGGCCTATCCGTGGGGCTAACCCTCTGGTCACACGCTCTTACTCACCGGAGCTGTAAATTTCTGTGTGCCATCTTTTGTCCTGGTGTTTGAAAATCTGATTATGCACCATCCATAGCTCTTTACTCTTTGCTCTTAAACAGAGATAGAACCCTTCTGAGTGGGCAAGTTACAACAGTCCTCCCCAGGTAACAGTTATTCCCCAAGGTCTTGCTTCAGTGAGCAGAGACCCGTCTTCACTGGGGATATGCCAAGCCAAGGCACGACCTCTGTAGCAAACACAGTTGCTCACAGTATTCCACACGTACCTAGCAGTAAGGACTAGGAATGAATCAGAGCAGACTTGGATTTTTCTTTAGGGCTAACCCTAAAATTTCTTTTCCAGTCATGTCCAACCTTCCAGTTTGGTTTTTGAGAAGCACTGTCCAATAGGAGTTTCTGTAGTGATGAAAATGTTCTCTCTCTGGTATGGTAGCCACTGGTCCCATCTGGCAATTGAGCACTTGAAATGTGCTTAACACTGAGGCACGGAGTTTTTCATTTTATTTAATTTTAAACAATTCAAATTTAATTAGCCACATGTGGCTAGTGGCTACCTTGGACAGTGCAGCGTGGGAGCGTGAGGAAAACCACAGTTTTGCATTCAGCCCCTGTCTTTGCTATGCCAAGAAAAAGACAGCTGTGTGCCAGGAAGACCAAAATAAATGCCAGCTCTGGTGTGTTTGATTCCGAAATCTCCTCTGACTCATATGCCCTGCTCTGTCTCCCATCCAAGGATGATGTCTAGACTGTTCTTGTACAAGAGTGGCCTCTAATAGGATAGGGGTTTGTGGACCACTGGTCAAAGGCTTCTTCCATCCACAGGCAAGCCAGAGCCCAGGAGAGTGGCCTCAGATGGAGTCTCCGCAGTGATGGTGACTGCTAAGTTCATCAGGCTGTTTTCTAGAATTTTTTTTTTTTTTTTTTAGAGACAGAGTCTCACTTTATCACCCTCAGTAGAGTGCCATGGTGTCACACAGCTCACAGCAACCTCCAACTCCCGGGTTTAAGCGATTCTCTTGCCTCAGCCTCCCGAGTAGCTGAGACTACAGGCACCTGCCACAACGCCCAGCTATTTTTTTGTTGCAGTTTGGCCCTGGCTGGGTTTGAACCTGCCACCCTTGGTATATGGAGCAGGCGCCCTACTCACTGAGCCACAGGTGCTACCTCTTTCTTTAGAATTTTAAAAGGTTTGACCAGTCAGCAGTGAGAAGGGCAGGAGGTGGCAACTAGCAACAAAGACATTATGGTGTGGGAGCCTGACAGCTGTCCTACCCTAATCCCAGCTCCCAACCCTATACATCCTTAAACAAACACATGCATAAATGCCCTTTTCTTTAAAGTGGACTGAGTGACTATTTATTCTTTGTTTCAGATGAAATTAAACAACTAAAATTCCTTCAACTCTGGGTATCTTGGTCTTCGCACTACTGACATTTGGGGGTGTATCATTTTTTGTGTGATAGGGGCTGTCCTGCTCATGCAACATCCCTGCCTCTACCCACGAGTGCCAGTAGCAAACCCACCCACCACCAGTCATGGTGACCCAAAATGCCTCCAGACTTTGCCAAATGTCCCTGGAGTGGGAGGGAATGGAAGCAAAACTCTCCACCTCCCACCTCCCAGCCTCGAGAGTCAGTTCTCTGCTGTATCCCAAGTCCACCTCCTCTGGCCTCCTTAGGAGGAAAAGATAAGAGCAGCAGTTTATTCCTAGCAACATCACAGCTCTCCCTCCTTCTCTTCTTCAGGCTAAATAAAGATAGCTTTTTTAGTCTTTTTCCTAGACTCCGTTTCACAGATATTGATGGAGACATCTAAAGATGAGACTGGAGCCATTTGGTCAGGAGGGACTCTATTCCCTTACTTACCTATTTATAGAGACGAGGGTGGGGTGGGCAGAAACATCTGTGCCACCCTGCAACAGTGGAAGCTCCCTGGCCAAGGCCGTGGCCCTGCTGGGAAGGATCGCCTCTAGGATCAGCACCAGGAGGAGTCTCTTCTGCCCCTGAGCTGACCTGTGGGCTGAGCTAGCAAGCTGTTAATTGACAAATGGGGGGAGGGGAGGAAGCGACCATTTGAGGCCATCCCTTTGAGCTCCTTCCAACTGTTTCTGGGCTCTCTCCATTTGGTATTCTCAGGGACACCTCAAACTCAATAAAAACAGAATCCTTGTCTTCTTCCCCAAATGCATACTTTTACCAGTATTTTCCAACATGTCCACCTAGTTTCTCAAGTCAGAAGCCTGAAAGTCCTTGACTCACCCCTTTCCCCCCATCTAATCAGACACCCAGTGCTCCAGTTCCACCTCCTTGAGTCTGTCCCCTCAGCCATGATTCTTACCCACACAACCTTGGATTATTTTGTTAGCCTCTGAACTATCCAAACTGTCTCCATATCGCCCTTGCTCCCATCCAGTCTCTGTACGGCAGCCAATATGATTTTTAAAAATCATGATCTGGCTGAATGCAATGGCTCATGGCTATAATCCTAGCACTCTGGGAGGCAGATAGGGGAGGATCATTTGAGCTCAGGAATTCAAGACTAGCCATAGTCAAGTGAGACCTCCTCTCTACTAAAGATAGAAAGTTAGCCAAACGTGGTGTCAGTGCCTGTAGTTCCAGCTACTTGGGAGCTGAGGTAGAAAGACCACTTGAGCCTAGGACTTTGAAGTTGCAGTAGGCTATGATGATGCCACTGCACTCTACCCAGGGTAACAGCACAAGACTCTATTAAAAAAATCGCTTCTTGGCCTTTTGGCTAAGATCAAGTGAAGACTCTATTAAAAAAAATTCTGGGTGGTGCCTGTGGCTCAGTGAGTAGGGTGCTGGCCCCATATAGCGAGAGTAGAGAGGTTCAAACCCAGCCCCCGTCAAACTGCAACAACAACAACAAAAATAGTCAGGCATTGTGGCGGGCACCTGTAGTCCCAGCTACTTGGGAGGCTGAGGCAAGAGAATCACCTAAGCCCAGGAGTTGGGGGTTGCTGTGAGCTGTGTGACACCACGGAACTCTACTGAGGGTGATAAAGTGAGACTCTGTCTCTTAAAAAAAAAAAAATCTGTTTTACTCCTGCTTAAAACCCTTCAGTTTCTACCCAATGTCTTAGGTTGAAATCAAAAGTTCTTACCATGTTTACAGTACAAGTTTCTCTGAGATAGGGCTGCTCCACACCCAAGTGTTGCCCCATCTCACTCTTTCTCCTACAGTATTGCTACAGCCCCATGGTGTCTCTTGAAAGACACAACACCCAGTGTGGGCCCTGGACCTCTGCACTTTCAGGGTCTGTGACATCTCACCTCCCCCTCTCCTCTGGGAGAACTCCCGCCCACTCTTTAGGTCTCAGCTTACATGTCACCTCCTAAGAAGACCTTCCTCAGAAGACCTTAGAAAGTCCAACCAGGCTAAATCCCCTTGTTATAGCCTCTCCTAGCACTGTGTTCTATTGTGTCCAGTTAGATTCACTAAAATAGGATATGAGCCACAGACTGGGTACAGGTCATGTATTGGGGTGCGGCACAGACGTCAGAACTGCGGGCATGGGAAGAGACAGAGAAGGAGGAAAAGCCAGGGGAAGGGGGCATCACTGAGGCTGCTGGGTACGTAAGGAGGAGGGCTGCTCCAGGTCTCCCTCTCCACACATTACCAAGCAGGATCTCAGAAAGTTGGAGAAGACCCTGCCTGAGGCAGCCAACAAAAGCCTGGCAGCTCGTGAGCTTCAGGAAGGGGGAGTCTGGGCTTATGTGGAACTGCCCGCCACCGCTGGCGCTGAAATCAGAGGAGGGTCCAGAGAACCTGACACAAGGAACCAGATGGCCTCCTATAGCCACTTTCATCACGCTTGCAGCTGGTGCACCTGCTCAGTGTTTGTCTGTCTTCTCAGAGCCACCTCCGTGGTGCCTGGCCTACTGCAGCAGAGAACACTCGAGCACACAGAGGTAAACAATTAATATTTGCCGAAGTGAATGAATTGAATTGAATTGAACTGGGGTCGGGAGAGGGGTGTCCAAGAAAAGAAGAGCCCCAAGGTTCTGCTCAGAATTTGACAGCCCTCTATTCCAGCTGAGATTTAATTTATGGATTAAATCCTTGCCTTATTGTTGCCTCTTTGTTTGGGTTTGTTTGTTTCTTGTCAGTTTAGATTTTCTTTTTGCTTTGAAAATAGACTTCCATGCCTCACTGACACCCTTCCGTTCTATCTTGTTACTGAGATCACATTTCTAACTCCCTCAACCTACCCTCACTGGAGCTTGATTATTAAAAACGCCAAGAGACATCCTTTCTTGGTTGTAATAATGGAAACTGATTAAAATGATTCCTCATTTAAAGCATCTCACTCCACATTTGTCCTCTCCTTCTGTTTGTCAGTCTCAGAATAAATGTGCCTTGTCTTATGTTGCCTTGATCCCAGTCTGGAGAGAGCTCTGTTTATCTGCTGCCCACATATTTGAGAGTTGACCACACCAAGAGTTGGGCACAATCTGTGGCTACAAAGGCAATCTGCTCTGTGCTTGCCTCCCAGGAGCTGACAGACAGGGGAGAGAAAGGACTGTAATGTTCTAACAACGTGATAAATTCAGGGATGGAGGGAGGGTCAGGACAGCCTGGGAGTGGCACAAGGAGACACTGTCCTGTGAGACAATGTCTGACCTGAGTTTGGAAGGCTGAATAGGAGTTAACCACAGTACAGGGGACAGGTGAAGGGCATTCCAGGTGGCACAGAGGTGAGACCAGCAGCTGTGGAGCAGTTGGGTAGAGTTGACTATTTGTGTATTGTGCCCAGACTTTTCTCATTGGCTATTTCCTCATCAACTCCTTATATTTGGCAAGGATCCCCACCAGGCCACTTTAAATGCTCAGAGTCTGTACCTCAGTGGTCAGGGTGCTGGCCATATACACTGAGGCTGGTGGGTTCGAACCCAGCCCGGGCCTGCCAAACAACAATGACAACTACAACAAAAAAACAGCCAGGCATTGTGGCGGGCACCTATAGTCTCAGCTACTTGGGAGGCTGAGGCAAGAGAATCACTTAAGCCCAAGAGTTGGAGGTTGCTGTGAGCTGTGATGCCAAGGCACTCTACCGAGGGCGACATACTAAGACTCTGTCTCAAAAAAAAAAAAAAAAAGAGCTCCTTTCATATTCCCAAGTCCCACCCATGGGTGAGTGTGTATATCAGGCATCAGGAATCATGGAGCCCCCTTGGAATTCTCTCTACCATAGCCCATAGGTCTGTCTTGTTGCCCACTTTTCCTAAAATGACTCCGTGTTTCAAGTTCACCATTTAAGGGTATGAAGCAATGATGAAGACTGTTAGCTCTCCTTTTCTTCTTTGTAGAAACAGAATCTATCTCTACCACTGGAGGTACCATAGGATTTTTGCCTGGGTGCAAGGACACTTGGGAAATAATCACCATACTTCTAAGCTTCCCCTGCAATTCAGCATAGCCACAAGACTCATTTCTATATAACAGAATGTAAGTGGATGTGATAAGTGGTTATAAGGAACAGTCCCCCCACCCCAACCTTGGCTCATGCTTTCTGCCAGTTCTTCTCCACTCCTTTCTCCATATGAATGCTGGAATCCAACAACCACCATCGGTACTGTGAGAATAAAGCCCATGCCCTAGGGATGGCTGGTGAGTGAGCTGGTGGGAGCCTGGATCTCCAAGAACTTTGTGGGACAGAACTGCCCTACTAGCACTGGACTGCATACTTCTGGACTTTTAACTGGTAGAGAAATAAACTTCTATTTTACTTGAGCCTCTATTGATTTGAATTACCTGATAATTGCAGTTAAACATAATCCTAACCAACACAGGAGTTGTTTCCTTAGTTCCCCCTAGACTTGAAAACTTGCATGTATTTGTCTTCCCTCAATCTCTTTAAGCTCCTGTATCCACCAGGGTCTTAAGCCCTGCTGATGCTTCCTTCACGCTTCACCTCACACTCATCCCTGCTTTTCCATTTCCAGGGCCCTCCTGATCCCAGAATATTCTCTTGGCTCCACCTCTATCCCTCCAATCAAGGCTGTATAACCCCCAGATTCCTGAGGTATTATGTTCATCATGTCACTCCATGTCCTCAAACCTCCAAAATTTAGGCTTCTGTTGTGTTTAATTGGATTGAGTCCCAACATCTCACTGCGGCATTAAATCTTTTCATAACATAGTCCTAACCCAACTTTTTGGTTTCTCCTTCCTCTGATATATACCTTCCCCACACCCAAGAGAGTCCCCAACAAAGCCCGTTTTCCCTGACTTCTTTGCCTTTGCTTTACACACATACTAGAGGTTTCCTGCCCCAGTTGAACATGGGAATCTGCAGTGGAGCTGCTCAAGGTCATGCCCAGTGAGTTAGCGTCCGATGTTTGAAGGTGTTACCTCAAGTGAGACATAGGGGCTATTACTGTCACTGTCCCACAGGGATTGAAGTATGAATGTAGCAAGTTCAGAATATCATTCTTGGTCATATGGCCAGGAAATGTGGAGTCAGGATTCCAAGGACGGGACTTCCCTGTAAACCACCACTCTGTAGTCTCTTGAATTATATTACAAATTAAAAATAATTTCTGATAGCATTTCATATAGTTGCCAATAAATCACCAAGCACAAATGGAAAATATAAATATATTGGAGTGTCACTCCAAATCAATGAAATCTGAATTTCTTGAGAGTAGGGGCTGAGAATCTTTCCATTAGTGTAGGTGAAGCCCATTTTTCTCCTCCGTGATGCCAATGTGTAGCTGGGGATGAAAACACTGCTTTTCTGTGGGTAGTCCTAGCATTCTGGGAGGTGGAGGCAAGTGGATTGCTTGAGCTTAGGAGTTAAGAGATGAGACTGACCCCTATCTCTAAAAATAGCCTGCTGCTGTAATTCCTGCCTGTAATTCTAACTACTTGGGAGGCTAAGGCAAGAGGACTGTTCGAGCCCAAGAGTTTGAGGTTGCTGTGAGCTATGACACCATGGCATTCTACTGAGGGTAACAAAGTGAGATTCTGCCGAAAAAAAGACAAGAAAACACTGCTTCTCCAAGGTGCTCCCACCTGTCAGTCTTCGCACCTCCCCTCTCCCCACCCCATGTCCTACTTGTCTTTGGGGCTCAGTCCAAGTGTCAGCTCCCTGTGTGGTCTTGCCTGCTTTCACCAGCCTGCTTGAGCCCTCCCTTTTCTGAATACCGGATGCAAAACCTGTCCCCCCAAGTGGTTTGGTCTGGCTCCTAACTCTTGGTTTGAATCTAACTCTTGGCTTCAATCCTGAGCAGGATTCCAGGGAAACTTTACATATTGAGTTATTTGCTGCTCAGCTGTCTCCACCCCTTCTCTGAAGAGCAACAAGCACCATTGTGTCTCTACCGAGAGCAAGACTTGAATTCAGAATCCTGCCAACTGGTATCCTAGACTCAGTGTTCCCCTCCTAGGGATTGGAAATGGGGAGAATTTGGGAACACAGACTGTGGTTGAGAGACAGGGGTACCAGGGTGGTGGTGAAGAGTGTGGCAAAGGCCTCCTGGCTTCTCAGACACCTTAGGGAACAGGTTGGCCCCATGGGCTGGAAAATGTTGAAAGAAAAACTTGGGCAGGGATTGTGCTAGAGTTCGGTGACTAAGGAACAGGAACCAAGAGGGGAAAAACCTGAGCTTAAGTGATACTGGGCTAATGGAGGTTGTGGAGTAACTATGAATGGCTGTTCATCGTATCCATTGGGGAGAACTTAAGGGGCTGCAAGAGGGGCTAAGAATGGGTCAGATGGAGGGCCTGGTGGAAAAGACAAGGTCTGTGGTGACCAGAGGCCCAATCTTATGACAGCAGTCCACTTTACCACCTGCCTACCTGTGTCAAAGGGCATGGGCTCCTGTTGACTGGGCCGATTTCTGCTGAAGCTGAGAGTATTGCCCAGTCTCCAGTGCTTGGTGATACTCTACTTGATCATCCCATTCCACCAGTGTATGGAAGCAGGCAGTGGAAAGAGTCACTTATCTTGGGTTATACTCTGACTTAATTGCAGTGCTAGGAATAGAAGCCAGTTTTCCTAATTCCCAGACCAGGCTTTCTTCTTTACTCTCTTGCCTAAGTTAATCACTTTGCCTTTGTGAAGCTCAGAACAAGGCCTCTGGTGGGGTGCTGGGGGCCTCCCTGCATTTAACAGAAACCTCAGTCCTCTCTGGCTGTGCCTGGTCTTGCACACTATGTAGGGAGCTGATATGGGACACAGAGCAGCCTCTGGCAGGCTTTTCACTAGATCAGGGCCCCTCTGGTGCCATTGCCATCAACACTCTGCAGTGAGGTCAGCCACCTCCTCCAGGCCCCATGGGAGGCCTGGTGTGAAGATCAGTTCAGCAGTGAAACTGGCTGCTCATGTGATCAACAGCATCCTGATCTTACCAAGCTGGAGGTAGAGGGGGAGGTTAAGGTCGATTCCAGAGCATTGATTGCATTGGACAGGCCAGCCAAGGCACGCAATAGAGTCTTTCCTATTGCTCAACAGCAATATAGTCTTTCCAAGGAATAGCCCTTCCTAAAGTTCTTCTGAAGGTGAGCTGTGACCACATCAGTTCAGATGGCAATCCTCTCCTTTCTCCCAGTCCTACTCCAGCCAGGTGATCTAGGCCAGTGGGGATGCCTGACCCAAGGGCAATGATCTGTGGACATCCCAAGAGCCCAGAGGTGGCCTGCGTCAGAGGCTCTGGCTAACTAGGGACCCTGGTATTTAACCTGAGCCATTCTGAGTCTCCTCTTCCTAGTAATTTGAACTGGAGATGTGGGGAGAAAGCTGGAAGGAAACAAGGACAAATGAGTCATTAGCAACCTTCTTCCCACCACTCCAACCTAGGATGTGGCAGCTCCAGCTGCCTCAGAGCTATGGGACAGCCCAGAGTCAGTGGAGCCTCCTAGATCCCAAGTGGCCTTCTGGAAATCACCTCTGCATCCCAATGACCATATCTGAACATATCCAGCCTCCCAAATCCTTTATGCGCGTGTGTCTACTCATAGTAGACCTGGTCACTTGGGGCAGCCTGAGTGAGGCCCCTTTCCAAAGGTCCCCTTGATGGCAGCAGAGACACTAGTGGGTGTAGTTGTGCCTCCCCACATAAAGAACTTTCTACTCCCCACCTTGGAGGAGAGAATGTTACATCAGCAGACTCAGCAGGCCCCTGGGGACTCAGGCTGACATTGACATGCTGGTAGTCTATGTAAGCAGGGTGGCCAGGGTAGGGCTGGGCCATAGAGAACTAGCCCTGGGCCAGCATGTGTGTGGCTGGGGCCAGCAGGGGCCCTATTTCCTCTGGCTGGCTGAGCCCTGCTCACTCTGAGTCTCCAGTTCATTGTTATTCACTGAGTAACAGATGCTGCCATGAGTTTGGACGAGACTGGGGTCTGTCCTGGTGTAAACACTAGCTTTCCTGCCAAACAGCTCTTTGGACAGATTGTGGCTTTGACCTTGGTGGGTTTCTTCCTTTCTCTCACTTTCCTTCATCCTCTCAAATAGCCAGACACACTGCCCTTTCCACCAGGATAAGAGAAAAGCGGAAAGGTCACTCTTCTTGGGCCTGTCTCCTTGGGCTGGGCACACTGGGGCATCTCCTGCCAATGTGGCCCCAGGTCTCTCTCAGCCCAGGTCTGTAGCAGTATCACCACCAGCATCACTCTTATCTCCGGCCAAGCCCTCAGCTGAGAAATAGCAAGTGGACCTGCAGAGTTCATCCTGGCAAACATTCTAGCCTAGCTGGCACAGCTGAGTCACATGGATGGAGCACGCAGAGATGGGCTCTGAGAAATTACAACCTGGCAAGGTGATATACAGGTTACACAGAGAAAGGCAATTCAGGACAGGGAACAATCAAAGTCTTGAGTGCCCTTCCCAGCAATCTAGGGAGCAATGGCAGGTGGGTTCATACCCCTGGGGACCAGAGAAGCCTTCACAGAGGGGTGAGTATTTGACCTGGACCCTGGGGGCCATGTGGACTTTGATACAGAGAAGCAGATACCAGCAGGGGACTGGAGTCATAGTCTCTGGAGAAAGGTACTCTCAACTTTTGTTCACAATTAACATCAGTTGTGTCACACGCTGTGCCAGGAAAAGTAGGGGGAGGGGAGGACAGAAGTAGGTGTCATGTGGTCCCCGCCATGGTCCAGAAAGGGAGCCACACAGGCAGAGGGTGACTGCAGCTCAGAGTTAAGAGCCAGGGTGAGGGAGGGCAGGGGTAGCAAGTGGGTGTCCTGCTGGGAAATAAGCCCAGAGAGAGGGAGGCAGAGCCATATCATGACTCCCTCCCCAGACCCACTTGATTGCACTTGAATCTGAAGGCAGTAGAGGGTTGCTTTGGGGGAGGAGGGGTTTGTCAGAGGCTGATGATGTGCAGGCAAGGAACACAGATGCCATTCTCTTGGGGAGCCAGGCCCTCAATGTATGTCACCATTCCCTGAGCGTCCCTTGATCAGCTTTCCCCAAGTATGTCACTGGGGAGTGTGTGTATAGAGAGAGGAGTGTAGGTTCACTCATTACTGAGAGAACCACCCACAGGGACAGAGGCAGGGACAGGGCATATCATTTCTCCAGCACATTTGAGGGACCATCTCTTGTCATCTTCACAGAGGCCACTGCAGCTTGGGGAGAGAAAGGCACATACAGGGGGAGGGGCACACACGGCTCCCAGCGGGGCAAGGCCAGGCCTGTCCTCTCTAAACAGTGTCCTTTGGTCTGGCTCCTACCTGATGGGGACATCTGGGTTTATCTGTCCATGAAGGTCAGCGCGTGGCTGCCTGTTCATCATCTCTGTGGTCAACAAGGAACAAAGACCATAGTCAAGGGCCATCTCTCCCAGAGCTGTGTGAGACAAGTCACACAGTGGGCGCTGCGTGTGCACAGACCTTGGGGGATGTGTCCCTAAATCCCAGGCACACCTTTCTCCCCTAGCCAGAGAGACCAGCGGCGAGACACACCCAAAACGGAAGGATACAGCACAGGCCTCTCCACGCCCTTAGAAGGGTTCCTGAGCGCCTTCGAGGTCAGGAAAGAGCTACGCCCTCTCAAACGCACCCCCTTGCTCCCCGCACCGACTCGGGCGCTAGAGGGAGCCGGTCCAGCCTGCTCTCCCCGCCAGCTCCCACCTTCCCCTCAGGATCCCGCCTCTGCTGACCGCGAGGCTAAGCGCTTGCCATTTTGATCCAGAGAAGGATTCTCCTCACCCTCCCAGAGAGACCGAGTCGAGGGGACAGTCATGGGAGGATTCACAGCTAGGAAGGAGCCTCTGAAGCCCAGGGCATCCCTCAGCCACCCGCTCCGTCGGCCCAGTCTCCCCCGCCTGCGGGCCAGGCTGAGAGCCCGGAGAGCCTGAGGAGACGCTCAAAAATGTCGGCGGCTCCCTGGCCCAAATTCTGTAGCCAGTGACAGCACCTCTGTCCTCCAGTCTTCCTGTCCCATGTCAGTCCTCCGTGGGGGCAAGCAGGGTGGCCCGAGGGCTGGTAGGAACCGCAGAGTGGCCGGCTGGATTCAGACAGGGACCCACTCAGGCGCGGGGCCGCGGCCAAGGGAAAAAGGCAGGGTGAGCCCGCAGGAGTGGGTGGAGATGGGCCACTAGGGGTGGTGGTGGCGTACTGGCTCCGTACTGGGAGCCCCGACCCGGACCGGTCCCTGAGCGCAAGGGATTTGGGCGCACACCTCAGCAGGTCCCCGAAAGAGCGGGGACTCGGGAGCGCCCGCCCCAGGAGAGGGAGCCCCAGGTGGTGTGAGCATAGGTGCGAGTGTCTGCAGCCCTGCGCGCGAGCCAGGCGAGAGGGTCTCGGCGTCCCCCGCACCCTCTCTCCAGAGTTCTATATTTTCTCTTTCTTTGTTCTCAAAATAGTAGGCGAGCGCGGCCGGCGCTGCCCTAACGAGGGGTGGGGGCCACCGCGCGCCCGCTCGCGCGAGCCGAGTTAGCTGCAGGGTTACAAACAGTCTCTCCCTGCTCCCCCGGCCTGAATTAATGTGTTACTATTTCGGGCGAGCCAGTGTTTCCAGGGGAAACCTAATGACGCAATGACGTCAATGCAGGTCAGCAGCAGACTCTCCCGGAGGGCGGGCGGGCGGGCTCCCGACTCTCAGGCGCGGCGCAGTCTGCGGGCCGGAGGGCGCCGGCTAGGTGGCGAGGGCGGCGGGCGCGGGGGCACGGAGGCAGTGGCCAAGCCGGAGGCCGGGAGGGCTCTCCCTCCCAGCGCCTGAGCACGGCCAACTTCCCGCCGCCTGGACGGAGTTTCTCCGTTGCCCACTGACATCCGGGAGGCTTGTGGAGGGCAGGTGGGGTAACCCCCACTCCCACCCCACTTTTATCCAGGGGAGCCAGAGGAGCCAGCAGGTCCGGACTCGCTGAGGGGGCTCCACCAGGGGCCTCCCACGCACAGGTACGCGCTGGTCCTCCGGGTGTCCCTAGTTTGGGAGGGAGACACACTCACACTCAACTCCCGTCCACACTCCTCTCGTGTCCTGGCACCATAACTGGGACTCTGGGGAAAGAAGAAAAGGGTGTCTGAGACCTATCCCCTCCACATGTCTCGCCCTCTGCTTTTGGGCATAGGAGCTGGCTGGCTGCTCCTCTCCAGCATTTACCCTGGTCTCAGGTTAGAATGGGGTCTTCCCGCTGGCTGTGGTCTCCCTTGGGAGCACCATCTGAGGCCAGAAGCAAAGCGGAAGGGACGTCCAGGTCAGGGGATGCGAGGCTGGAGGGGGAGCCTGGGCAGCTTGGTGGAGCCGGTGCTCCTGTGTAGGGCGCGTGTAGGGGACTGCTGTGTGTGACTGGTGCATGCCCGTTCTGGGAGCGTACCCCATGCGTCCATGGGGTGTGTATGTACCCACGGAAGTCTGCTGTGTACACATGTCTGTGCCATGCGCGTGGGAACACCTCCTGCACCCCTCCTTGCTATGGACCCAGGGTACTTGCTTGGGGTGTAGGAGGCCAGTGAGGGATCGACCCAAGTCCAGGGTTTCGTTCCTGCTGAGACCCTACAGCTGGCCCAGATTGCATCCTACTCACTGCTGGGTCGTGGCCCACTTTCCCCACAGTGGCTGCAGCTTCTGGCAGCTGCATACATCTCAATGCTCAACCCACCTTCCCGCAATTCGCTTGTTTCCTTACCTCCTTTGAGCGTGAGTAGGAGAGGGGATGGGGGAATCCCTTTCCTTCCACCCTCCTCTCACCTGGAGCGAAAGCACAAGCTTGGCTGGCTGCTCCCGAGCCCCTTGTACTGGCGCTCTCCGTTTTCAGCACCATAGTCCGGACAGCTCCACATTTGGCCTCGGGCTACCTCTTTTTCTTGCCAATGAGGAGCTCTGGCCTGGGACGCCCAGCCCCTGTTTTTACAGCTTCTAACTAGTTCCAGGCCCCTTGTTAGACCTTCCTTTCTGCTCGCAACCGACGCAAATTGGGGCCTCCCTTCCCCATCCCAGACCTCTGTTGGGTGGCCTGGGAAATCTCTGAGGCTGACTGGCAGGCATCACCACACGCAGCCTGGCTTCCTGCAAGGGGCAGTGACTCTGAAGAGGACTTCCAAGGCTCTGGCACAGGCTCTCAGTTCACTAAAATAAGAAAATAAAGCCAGATTCCTTGCCCAAAAGGCAAGCTGGCCTTCCAAAGGCCCTGGGGAAGCCAGGATATTCTGGATTCTAGAAACGCACGTGGTAGCCCCTGAGATTTCCTTGTAGATATCCCCACAGCTCCTCCTTCCTCTCTTTTCTTAAATCCAGGCCTCACTAGGTGGAAAGGGGTGGGATGAATCCTGGCCACGTCTCCACCTGCGGCCTCAGTCAGAGAGAGTGATGTCATGGACTTGGGAACTCTGGTTGGGATGATGTCTGTGTAGATTCTCATCAGAGATATGCCCTGGGCTGCTCAAGAGGCTCCCCAAGGTGATTTTTGTGGTGACAGGGCTCATGCAGACCATATTCCCTGGACTACGGCTATCCAGATACCTGAGATCATTACCACCCCAGGTGGAATCCAGGATACAGCAACTCTCCCTGTGGCTCTCCCCACTTCCGGGTTCCTTTACTGATAAAACACCAGAGGTGTTCCTGGAATATTGTCCCAGGCACTTCTCCACCTTGGAACTGTGTCTCCTTGCTGTCATCCCCAGTTCTCCAGGAAAAGCAAAAAGGGTCTATATGCTCAGGGATGGGTGGAGGAAGTCTAGGAGAAGCCACCTCTCTAGATTCTGCCCCATCCTGTTGCAGAGGACCCTGGCAAGCTGGAAATAGTGAGCCCCTTTCTCTAACTGGGCGTCAGATGTTTCTTCTTCTCTAGATACTTGTATTCCCCTCCCTCTGGCAGCAGAGATCAGGCTGTCCTTGTCAGATCTGACCCTGAGATGCTGTCTTTGTCGCACTGAAGCCAGAGCACTAGAGGAGGTCTGGTCTTGGGGGGATGATGCCTCTTTGCAGAAACTATGGGACCTGGGGCAAGGCATATACACTGTTGGCAGAAAATGTCCTTTTCTCTGGAACAGTCATTGTTCTCTCTGCTGCTAAGGTACCAGAGGAAGGATAGAAAATGTCCCCTGTGCTGGGGGCAGGGGAGGAGGCCAGCCACTCCAGGCTAGTGGCACTTTCTTCTGACAGGATAGAAGCCTAGGCCAGCTCCTCTGACATCCTCAGAGTTTCCAGAAGTCTCAAGGGAACCTGGAAATGACTGTTCTCCTAAATGAATTCATTTTCATGACCAAAAGAGCTGTGTATGATCTGCTTAAGGAGGTGGCAGTGTGGGCAAAACATATAAAGATCAAAAGGATGCACCTTCTACTAAAGGACAGTGCCTCCCCAGGGTCTTTCAGATAAAATTTGGTGCAAAGGTGCCATGATCTGCCTAGCCCAAGTCCTGGCCACTTCCAACCTTCCCTGACTTCCTCACCTTCCTCTGAGCTCATCTGGGTAATATCTGGCCATGGCCTCAGGGTACAGCCTGCCAAGGTCAGGCAGGTACAAGGAAGTTTGCCTTATGGATATGAGTATAAGCATGGCTTCTTCTTTGGTTGCGCACAATAGGGACCTTGGAGAGGAAAGCCAGAGAAGTGGCTCCCCACCCCCCTGCAGGAAGCTAGTGCTTGACATTGTGTGAGTGTCAGAGCGAGCCCAGGCCTACCTCTGCAGTTATCCTTGCCTGACTGCAGACATCACAAGCCAGAGAGCTTCAAGTCACCTGGGTTAGGTACTCAGCAAGGAGCTGGACTGAGGCAGTTTGCTTCCCAGCACAGGGGGCCAAATTCTTCCTCAGCCTCTTGCTTGAGTAAGTCCTTATAACAAGCCTCAATTTCTCCATCTGCATAATGGGGATTAGCTGAGGCAGAGATGGCATCTGAAACTTGAGTCAGTTTGTTCTGAGTGTGTCTGAACACTTTATTAGCATCTGAAGTCAGAGCTTGCCAGGAGAGCTGGCTCCTTTGTTCACTAAAATGCTTGGGTTCCTGAGAGGCTCAGCATGCCTGAGTGCAGGAAGGGCAGGTCCAGGTTAAGTGGTGACTTTACTGCCTCCTGGCCAAGCTCACTTCCTGCCAGGGTTCAGCCTTTCCATGTAGATAGAAGCCTAGATCCCACTGATCAGAAGTCAGAGACTCATTGTACCCACAGGACGCATGTGTGAGGAAAAGTTCCAGGCCAGCCAAAGCCACCTAGCTCTGGCCCCTTGCTGAGGACTCTAGCTAGCAGCCCTCAACCTCACAAAGGACAGAAGGTCTACAGCAAAATAGAAATAGTCCTAATGTTTACTCTTGGGGCCAAGAAGCTCAGGGTCTTCCCATCTGGTTCTCATGTAGAGACCTCCTAGTCACCTTGCTGCCTGTCAGCTGGACCTCTGGGCCCAGTTAGAACTAAGCCAAGGTCCAGGTGAGCTGGGACAGGTGGCTGTGTTCCCTTCTCTCTGTGGAGCTTCCCAGGATTCCTGGATCTCATGACAGAGGCTATCCTTTGGATTGTGCAGACCTCACGAAGGGGGCTCACAGCGTGGAGGTGTCCTAATTCCATTTTACTGAGGGTAAAGTTGATAAGCCTGGGAGGATGTCACTTCAGCATCCAAGGGGCAGAAGGC
The DNA here is from genome assembly GCA_963574575.1 of Galagoides demidoff. NCBI lineage: Eukaryota > Metazoa > Chordata > Mammalia > Primates > Galagidae > Galagoides > Galagoides demidoff. The sequence continues at coordinate 8,306 of CAUYQV010123205.1, read as the reverse complement.
TGTGGGGTGCAGAGTTGATGCTGACAGAGAGGGGGGCTATTGTTCCTGTTTGTATGACCTTGGACTAGTCATTTCTTCTAGCATGAAAACACCCGACACAGCCCTTCATGGGGCAGTAGTTGGAGTATAATCAGATACAGTGAATCTGTCATGGGAGTAGGTAGAAACTGTTGACCCTGAGACATCAAGAAGACCCCAGATGGTCTTGCCTCCTGGCAAGTTCCTTTGCTGTCAGGGTCTCAGCCTCACCCTGTGAATAGAAGCCCAGGCACCACAATTCAGGAATACAAGGAGGACCCTCTGCCCAGAAGGACAGTGATTAAATATGTTTGTTATCATCCGAGTCCATAATCTTGTTAAGTCACCTATTGGGGCCACCTCCTACTCACTGTCTTGGACAAGGAGGGATCCCTCACTCTATATTATGAGATAGCAGGACATACAACACCTGACAATGACAGAAGCAGCTGGGGGCAGTACATTGGTCGCATGCAATCACAGCCTGGGGGAGTGGGACACAGCACACCATGCAGGGCCACACAAGGGCTGACTTTGGAGTTGCACCAGGAGCCAAGTGAGCCACTAGGGGCTGTGGGAGGCAACTTGAGGGTGACATGGGTGTAAGGTGTCCCCTAGTTCCTAGAGAAGGATGTGATCAGCTTGTTTGAATAATCTCCTCCATTAGGCTGAAAACCAGGTGGAGTGGAGTGGGCCTGGCTGATGGGGACCTAGCCAGGTGGGGAGCCTTTCTCACTGAGTGGGGAGGGGCCCACCTGGAGAGAGCAAGGGCACTGACAGGACTGTGGAAAGCAAAGACATCAAGGTAGCCCTTGAATGTGTAGGTCTTGGATTACAACACGCAGACACTGTCCCCAGTATCATTAATCTTCATGACACCCCTGTGAGATAGTTACATTTCATAGATGAGGAGACTGAGGCTGGGTGTGAGCCCAGACCATCTAGCTCAGGCTCTGCACCCAGGCATCCTGACTCCACAGCACATGCTCTGTGCATACTGCCCATGAGTGAGAACATGGCAGATAGCAGCTGCTTCTCAAAGCCAGTGTAGTGAGTGGGGCTGTCTCCAGACGCCTAAGGAAGGCCTTTGCCCTTTTTGGGACAGAATTCTCTGCAGTTTTGCCTCTAGTTGGGATGTAACTGGAGAGAACCTATGGCCTTCTTGGGTACCTATTTATTCCAGAGAGTGGAGCTTGTGAATGGATCTGTGTGTTAAGTCCTAAAGGTCAGGGTACATTCGAGGGCCTGGATGGAGTGGAGCTGACCAGATTGGTGGGGAAACCTGGGTTCCAGCTTCTCCCTTGCTATGTGGCTGTGGGCAGACTCATCCTTCTATGGGCTCAGACTTCTTAGCAGTAACCAAAGGGGACTGAATAAACTCAAAGGCTCTTTCAGTTCCCTTCTGCCATGAATCTTAAGGGCTCTGCCTCTGGAACAAAAAGGCCCCCACCATGCAGGCTGGGGATTTGAAGGCAGGTGGTAGGAGGGCATTTTTGTTCCTGTAGAGTCAAGTTGACTTAGTTTTGGAGGTGAATAGAAGGTGGAATGATGAATGTAAGTTAAGACCCTTCCTCTGTCCTCAGCCCAGCCTTACCTGCCAAGGCCTATTTTCAGAAGATGCTCAGGGGACAAAGAAGTTTATGTAATTTTGCCATCTGGTTTTTGGAGCCCTGAAGCTCTCAGCCCAAACCCAGCTCACCAGGCAGGCCCTCCCCTTGCAGGTCTGTCTCTTGGGCCTTGGGCATTTGCTATGCCTTTTAACTCTTTCCTTCTCCTCCTGTAGGGTTGGTGGATTTTGTAAATATAAATGCCCAGTTAAATTTTAAGTTTAGATAAATACAAATAATTTTTGGTGTAAATATATCTCAAGATTCTCCGTACCTAGGACCCAGAACCCATCCACGCTGGAATCTGTCTGCTCCGTCTCCACCCCCCTGCCTAGGGATAGGAGTGTGCCAGCTTGTATTCCTGAATTGTGGTGCCTCCCTTCACAGGGAGGGGCTGAGACCCTAACAGCCCATCTTGCTGCTGATAAAATAGAAGATAATTATGATAGCAGTCAAGGAAATTGAGATCCAAGCTCATATAGCTGGGGCAAGTTGTATTTGAACCTAAGTTTTTTGTTTATTTTGTGCATTCGTGTGTGAGGGCAACCTCAGCACCACGCTAGATTTGCAGAGCTCATAAGAGGAGTCTGGTGCAATCCACAGGCTTGTTTCTGTGGGTCAGGTGGCAGAGTCGCAGGGTGTTCTGGGAACAGCGGGTATGCCCTGTTCCTGTACTGGGCCAACCAACCCCCCAAGCAGCATCTAGGCTGCAGGCCAGACAGCTTTGCAGGGGGTGTGTTTGATTCCACCTTACAGTCTGCACATCCTCGTGACTTCCCCTTTGGTGGCCCTAGTTGCTCCTGAACCATCTGCTCCCTAGCTGGGCTTGCAGATGCATGGTAGAGACTTTTCTGTCAGCACTGGGCCTTTGAAAAGTCAACTCGAAGGGTGGGGACACCACATGGTGTCCCCAAATATTAAAGAGGTGAAGACAGGTTCCTATGTGGGCATTTTTCCAAATTCCATTTGTAGCTTGATGACTTCCAGAAATTCACTAAAATTGGAGGGGGGGGCATGTACTTTTAATCTCACTTTGGAGATGAGGCTAAATTAATTTCTCTGAGATTATATAGTGCATTGCTGGAGAGCAGGTACTCAAGTCTGACTTCATACCTACTCATCATTCTGGACCTACCATCCCTCATATCTGCAGCTGTTCCTTAGAAGCACAGTTTGAAAGCTAAGTCTCGCCCTGGCTGTATATTAGAATCACCTGGGGAGCCTTAGCCTTACTCAGGTGCAGCCTCCAAAGACTGATGTAATAATTGCTCTCGGAGCCTCCCGGGCCTCAGTGGTTACTGAGAGCTCCCGGGAGCACCACTGAGGAAGGAAGTGATAGCATCGGCTTCCCAGACTTTGCTGCACATCAGAATCATCAGGGATCATCAGGGATCTGTGAAAATACACCTGGTTCCCTCCCCAGACATCCTGATTCAATTAGCATAAAATCAGGAGTCGTAAAAGCTCTCCAGGTGATTCCAATATTCAGCAAAGTTTGAGAAACCATTGGCACAGGATAGAACCTTGCTCCCTAAGTGTGGGCCGTGGACTGGCAGCATCAGGGTCTCCTGGGAGCTTGTCAAAATGCAGAAGCTCAGGCCCTACCCTGGACTCATAGAATCAGAATCTCCATTGTAATAAGATTGCCAGCTAATCTGTGTACATATAAAAAGAATTTGTTTCCTAGGGAATGATATGATAAAGGAGCAGATAAGGCTTAATTTTGAATCAATCCCCCTGTTCATTCACTTATTCAGTCATCTTGCTGATAATCACTGAGTATACCCTTGCTAAGTGCTTGCACGAGGCCAGGTGAGGGGCCCGGCAAGTGCATGACTGTCTGTTATGACATAAAGGCAATACCAGGCCTCTGAGGGGTTGAAGGGTGAATTAAGAAGGTATAGGGAAGTGCCCTTCTGTCTGCCTTCCTCTGCAGAGCAGAGGAACTGTCCTGTGGGGCCTGGGATGTTCAGGGCTTACAGAGACTCAGGATGGCTTGCAGTAGAGGTGGGCAATGCAGGAAGGGGAAGACGTCTGTGCCTTCAGGGGAGCCCAGTTTTAGCTGTGGACAGTAAGAAGCCCCTGGAGGCTTTAGGTAAGAAGGAGAAGAATGTCATGAGCCAGCTTGGCCTTGGTGGTGGAGAATCTAAAAGAGCAGGTGGAAGAACGGGATGGAGATGACCTGGTGGATCACTTAGAATCCAGAGACCTAATGGTGGAGGGGGTGGCAGACGTGGTGGAGGGGAGGGCCAGGTCCAGGAGACAGTTGTGAGAGGACCGGGATCCGCAGGGTTTGGGTTTGGAGCAGATTGCACATGGGGTTAGAGGGAGAAAAGATGAACAGGCTCCCAGGTGTGCAGTTCAGGCATCTAAGCAGAGGTAGTCGAGGTGGTGGAGTGGCCCAGTTCAGCAACATGAGATCTCAGCGGCAGGCCAGGCTTGGCCAGGTGGAATGGGCAGTTGTGTATTCAGGACGGGAGCTGAGGAAACTGAGGCTGGATGTAGATCTGGGAGTCAACAGTTCTCAAGGGTTTGCTGAAACTGCAGGTGTGAATGGAATGACTTAGCAAGGGAAGAGGAGAGACAGTACACTGGGGTCTCGTTATTTACAGGGAGACTGAGGGAAGATGAAAAGGAGAAGGGGAGAAGGAGGCTGGGGAAGTGGGAAGAAGCCTGCAAAGACAAACTCAAAAGAGTGGGTCAGAAGAGGAAACCACACCTGAAAACAAAAACAGACATTCAGGGTCGAAAGAGCAAGACTCATGGAAGACTCACGCTGCAGAGTTGAGGTTGGAGATGGTAATGGGAAACAGAGTTTGGTAATTAGGCCATTCAGTTTCTGAGCTGAGAGGCAAGAGTTAAAAGCAGAGAAAGACACAGAGAGAAGACACACAGAGTCTGTCTCAGAGGTGCTGGGAGGAGATGCATTCAGAGCACAAAGAGAGGGATTAATTCTAGAGAGGAGAGGGGTGTGAAAGCAGTCCTACTGATGCTCTCTGACAAGGGGCAAAGCCATCTGCTGACAGCCAGGAGGATGCTGGGCTGGGTGGGTAAGGTGCCAGAAGTGGAAAGAGGTGGGCGGCTGTGGCCTCCACCTGCCCCCACCTGCGGCAGTCCCAGCAGAGGCTCAGGAGGTGAAGAGAGTGAAGGTGGCTGGTTTCCTTCCAGTTTGGGGATTAGCCAAACTGAAGGGCACAAAAGGAAGACTATTTAGGGTGCTATGAGAACGCTGTTGATGCCGTCATCTTTGGAGTCAAGTTTTCCTGACCCTTGTCTCAGGAGACTCAGATGCAGGGCTGATCACACCCACTCAATGCACCTCTTTCTTAGGGATGCGATGCTGGCTCCCTGGCTGTGCCGGATCTGTTTGGAAAGAGAAAGACCCACAGGTGCCTCCAGCAGTGCTGCTTTGTGTCCAGTAGCCTCGGTGACTCTAGAGACTGGGACCCAGATTCACCCGCCTCCTCCTGACTCCCTAGCCCCTGAAGGAATCAGGACCCTAGGGTTGGAAGGGATCTTGGGGATCAGCTAGTCCAGTGGTTCTTAGGCAGTTGTGACCTTTGAGGACATTTTGGATATGTGTGGGACAAAAACAATGATTAGAGCAGTGGTTCTCAACCTATGGGTTGTGACCCCTTAGGGTTCACCTAAGACCATCCCACACATGAGATATTTACATTATGATTCATAACAGTAGCAAAATTACAGTTATGAAGTAGCAGCAAAAATCATTTTATGATTGGGGGTCACCACAACATGAGGAACTGTATTAAAGGGTCGCAGCATTAGGAAGGTTGAGAACCACCGGATTAGAGGAATGCTATTACATTCTGCTTGGCCTCATGCAAGGTACTGTTCAGTCCTGCATGGCAAAGACGTGTCCCATATCCTTTTCTTTCTTTTTTTTTTGAGACAGAGTCTCACTTTGATGCCGTTGGTAGAGTGCTATGGCATCATGTCATAGCAACCTCAAATTCTTGGGCTAAAGCAATTCTCTTGCCTCAGCCTCCCAAATAGCTGGGGCTACAGGCACCCACCACAATGCCTGGCTTATTTTTAGAGATGGAGTCTACTCTTGCTCAGGCTGGTCTCAAACTCCTGAGCTCAGACAATCCACCCACCTCGGCCTCCCTGAGTGCTAGGATTACAGGTGGGATCCACCATGCCAGGCACGTGTCCCACATCTTTCAGGCTTTCAAATGCCTTGCCAAGCAGTAGAAAGCTGTGCAGATTATGATGAACTATGGTTAACAGAAAAACATAGTTCAATTGTCTAGGAATGTTTTTGTATATAAATGGAGGGGATTGTATTTCAGAACTTTACTAAATGTTGTGTGTCATTTTGGAAAAGCACATCTATAAAGGCAAAGCTTCCCACAGTAATGGAATCACTGAAACAATACACCTGTACACCTATAACCGGTCCACACTCACCTATACCGGTATACCTGTAATGGGTCCCCACTGCACCTACACCCATACACCTGTAACGGGTCCACACTGTGCCTACACCTGTAACCAGTCGACACTGCACCAGTTGCATTCATGATGATTCTATAGTATCAGTGCAAATATCTCTTCTCCTTCAATTATGTGTAATCATGCCCAGACATTTACGTGTGGGAACACATAGTCTTATAAATTAGGTCATTTTTATTTTATATATCCATTAGAGAATTGTATTGATTTTTTACAAAAATGTTATTTTTTAAAAAGCAGGTTTTGCTCTGTTTCATTTCAGGATAATGAAGGGAATGTTACCAAATATTGGCTATAAAAGTGAGTATTTTATTTCTGGTAGAGTTAAAGAAAAGGATCTCATGCTAATCTCTTAACCAGTGAGTTGAATCCTCTCTACAGCAATTCTAGTAACCAGTCGTCCAGCTCTGCGTGAATATCTCCAGGGCAGGGCACTGCCTCTCCAGGTCATCTGTTCCATCATCAGGCGTCTGGCTGTTCAAAAGAGATTGCATATAAGGAGCATGTCCCACCTCTGGCTTCCCGGTCGTGTCCTCTGAGGCTACATAGAAAGTATAGATTCTTCTATGTGAGGGCTCCCTGATATTTCTGGATGACCATAAACCCCATGCACCCCCCCACCACCTACCACCACTGCCTTCTCTTCTCTAGACAGATATAGGCTCTTCACCACTCTGTTTGTGACATGACTTGTGTGCCCCTTGTTATCCTGGCCAACCCAGGCATTTGTACAAAGCATGAGGGCTTCAGACAGACCAGTAGGCTCAGTTCCACTTAGGGATGTTTTACAGACTGTTGACTGACCTATCCCATTCACTGTGCTCAGCTCTGGAGACACAGATGATTTAGAAGCAGCCGTTGTCCCTGGGAGCTCAGCCAGCAGTGAAACAGTCCCATAAAACAGAGGATTAAACACTTATTCATCTTGCTTCCCTCCCAAGACCCCTCTAAACTTAAAGCAAGAAAAAACAAAAAACAAGAAATGAGGAAGAGAGGCCATTAGTAGATGAGGAGCTTCCACCAAAATGTAGAAGACTAAGAGTAGGGGGCGGCAGAGGTAGGGGGTGACCATGGCCGTGTACAAGAGAGGAGGAAGCGGCTGGCCACAGTGGCTCATGCCTGTAATCCTAGCACTCTGGGAGGCTTAGACAGGTGGATCCCTTGAGCTCAGGAGTTTGAGACCAGCCTGCACAAGAGCTTGACCCCGGCTCTACTAAAGATAGAAAAAACTAGCCAGGTGTTGTGGCAGGTGCCTGTAATCCCAGCTACTTGGGAGGCTGAGGCAAGAGGATCACTTAAACCCAGGAGTTTGGGATTACTGTGAGCTATAATACCATGCCACTCTACCCAGGACCAGAGTGAGATTTTGTCTAAAAAAAAAAAAAAAAAAAAGGCAGAGGAGGAAGCATAGCTTAGAGTGCTCAAAGCAGCAGGCATGGAAAAGAAAGAGATGCTTATTTGCCCCTAGAGAGCCCCAGAGAAAGGGTCCACGAGGAGCTAGGTGTGGCAGAAGGAAGAAATGAGATCTAGTACTAGAAAGTCCACTTGTTTACCAGCCAACCCCTACACCACTGAAAATGTTTTTAGGGAGGCCTGCACTCCACAGTCAGGAGATTGGAAGTTCCTTCTCAGGAATGTTGAGTGGTCCCAGAGAATCCCAGTGACCAGGCTCTCACTGAGAACCCCCAAACCAAACTCAGCTACTAAGAAAACCCCATTCACCCACATCCCAAATAATTAATGCTTTATTCTTTCTTTCTTTTTTCTTTGAGACAGAGTCCACTCTGTCACCCTGGGTAGCATGCCATGGCATCATAGCCCACAGCAACCTCAAACTCTTGGACTTAAGCCATCCTCTTACCTCAGCCTCCTGAATAGCTGGGATTACAGGCACGCACCTCCACACCCAGCTAGTTTTTTCTATTTTTAGTAGGGCTGGTGCAGGGCAGGGATTTAGGGGGGAGGGGGGCGGCAGGATGTCTTGCTCTTGCTCAGACTGGTCTTGAACTTCTGAGCTCAAGTAATCCACCCACCTCAGTCTCTCAGAGCACTAGAATTACAAGTGTGAGCCAACATGCTTTATTCTTGAATGTGTAAGTAGATATAGCCAAAGTTAATCTACCCCAAAGAGAGTCCAATATGATTGAGATTCAGGGAAATAGAGAAAAAGACTCTAAGGAAATGGAAATAACATAAGGAATA
>CAUYQV010123204.1:0-46211 GCA_963574575.1 Galagoides demidoff | reverse complement strand
ATATTATTTTTGTTAATTTTATAATGTTAAACTGTAATAAATAATTGCTGAGAAGTGATTAGCAAGAACTGCTTATCAAAGTTTGCCTTGTTGTCAGGCCCTGCCCATCCCGGTCCCCTGCCCCATGCCACCCTCGCTCTGCCCCCACTCCGCCCCTCAGCCATGTTGTCCTGCCTTACAGATGTTAAAATCTGGTTACCCTATATTAGGAAGAAAAAGTATCCAATGTACACACCCATATTATGAAACTAATTTATACCTTTTATATGAAACCCGGACATTTTGAAGGCTAAATTGATGTGTTAAAATAATTTAAAATGTACAATTAAAAAAATTTATATCCACACGTTTTGCAAAAAAAATGGTCACATATGACCTCTTTGTTTGTGATTATTTAAATATAATTTCTGTGAAGCTCTAGGTTTCCTTAACACTGTACTATTCTAGTGCAAAATAGCATTTCAATTTAAATAGGAGGCAATTAAAAGATTATTCCTAGATGTCAAATATTCCAAAGCACAATTATAGAATACTAAAATGATCTTTTTTTAACAACATGTTAGCTCTCCTTTATTAATTTAATTTCTCATTTGCTTTTGTAGGAATAAATATCAATGTTTTTTTACTTGCAAGATTGTTTCTAACTATTATAGTTTCCTAAAAACTGAAAAAGACAGTCTTGCCACTCTTTTCCTTGAATAATATTTTTAAACATATAAATTCTTTTTTGAATAAAATACTAACAAAATTTAGAGAATTCAGCTCATTGTGGGGCACATGAGGTGATTTGCAAATATTTAAATACATATTTCTCATCATGAGTATCAGATGAAAGATGAGATTGTAAACAATTATAAAATTTTTTTCTTTGAGATTCATTTGACTAAAAATAAAAAAAAGAACAAAAGCAGGAATTAAAGAAAAGAAACCCATTAATCAGAAAACAAATCCTACTTACAGATATATATTTTATATATATGCTTCACATATAATGACTCTTGACTGTTCAGTGGTCTCTGAGACTATTACAAATTAGTTCTTTCACAGTAAGATTAGATAAAATTATCACATTCGATTTTTAATGCAAAAATTCATGCAGAATTTTAAAATTATCTTAGTTCATTCTGTTTTCAACTGCTCTTGAATATCCCATTCATGGCTGGAAATGCCATTCTAAGAGTTCATTAATCAATTCAAATAAGTCTGGAGAACAGTTACCTTGGCATTGAAAGGGCATCAAAAACAACACATTTGGAATAGCAAAAACATTGAAGAAGAGGCAAGGTGGGCAATATATAATGGCTTCCAGTTGTTGAAAGATTGTCATGAGTTGCATTTCTTCTGTGTGACTCCAGAAGGCAGCACCAGTAGTTAAAAAAAGTATTTGTGCTCAAAAATATTTAGAAATATTTGTGGTCAAAGTAAGGAAAAATGCGACCAAAAATTCACCTAAAATGTGAACAACAGTGTAAGGGAATCCAATTGGTAATCTTTCTCTGAGAAAATAACTAAGGTCCTTGCTGATGGTGAAAGACTGTGGGTTCAGTTGCCTTGCAAGAAGGGAATATTTTCACTTTGAAGTCAGAGTGAGTCTTTCGGCAACACGTGCTTTTCCTGAATTAAGTCAAAGCTGCTCAGAACAACTGCTCTAAAATGTAATCTCTCCTGAAATCCATATCTCAAGAAATGTTGCAGATGACTGATACATTGTTTTCCCATTTCCACACATTTAGAAGGGTAATGTAATTTGGTGTAGTCAACCCTGGTGTCCATGGTTTTCCCATCCTTGGATTGAACTAACTGCTGATTGAAGATATTTAAAAAAAAAAAAAAAAAAAGAATGGTGGCATCTGGACAAAATACATATAGAACTATTTTCCTGTCATTATTCCCTAAACAATGTAGTATAACAACTGTTTACATGGCATTTACATTGAATTAAGTATTGTAAGTAATCTAATGATAATTTAAAGTGCATGTGATCATGTGCTTAGATTATATGCAAATACTACACCATTTTCTATAAGGGATTTGAGCATCCTTGAATTTTAGTTTCCACAAGAGTTCCTGAAAACAACCCCCTAAGGAAACACAGGAAAAACAGTATTTTAAAGAGTGCTTTGGTATGCATTTGTATTAAAAAATAGGAAAGTCTTAAATAACACAATCTGACTTCTATGATTCGTTAAATTACATTGAGAAGCTTTTGGAGGAGAAATTCCTCAGAGAAACTACAGTGCCTAATGTATATCCAAGGTATAAATTTCTCCTTGAGATTGGGAATTGCCAAATTTTCCAAATGACCTGGAAAAATGAACATAGATGCAGAGAGCTAGATACTGACATATTGTTCAACTTCAACAAAGTGTTTCAATTAAATGTGAAATGATGAAAAAAGACATATGCACATTCATCAGTATCTCACACTTATTCACACCTGTTATATGTTAATATTATATTAATATGTAATATTTGCTAGAAGTGCAAAATTTCCCCCAAAGAAAGCCATGCATTATAAGCATCTGAACTACCTTTTCTGCAATTACAGATAATGTTATCTGAAGTTTTTAAACCTTATCTCTTCCTTGCTGAACATAAAAGCATTATGATTTAAAACATTTTAATCCAAATCTATTTTGTTTCAGTTAATCTGTGCTTATATTGAGCTTCAGCATTAACTGAAAGATAGTAGTTCCCACCCTCATGTATATTAGAAACATTATGTTCCTATGACCTCCTTGATCTGCTTTCTGCTTTATTTATTATTTTTTTTACATTGACAGTGTCATTTAAAACTTAAGTTAAAATAAATTTTAAAACATTTTGTAACTTATATGAATTCTAAAACATCCTTTTTATTTGCCTGAAGCGAAACTCCATACACTGTCTTTCCATCTAAGAAATAAGGTTAAGAATAAATATCAATAGCTCTTGGGAAGCAAGGGAGGGTTCAGCAGAATTTTAGAACATGAATGGTGGAAGCAGAGGTCCTCAGGGCCTCAACCTAATTTCATCCAACCAGAAGCAATTAGTCTGTGAGATGATATTGCTCTGACCTTAAAACTGTAGCCAGCAAGAAATAGTTAGAGGTCTTTTATATTTACCCCATTCAGAGTGGAAAAATCTGACTCCAGAATTCCTGCTTTGAAGAGACAGGAAGAATTCATGTCATACTTTTTCATGAAGATATTTACATTGGTAACTTCATTTTGTCAATGCTTATTTTATATTATTCTCATTCGACTTGATTAGGCCAAGCATAGTATTTTGGTTCTAAAAGTAATCCATTTCACTATAGAAAATTTTGAATATATGTTTAATCTGTGTAACAAACAACTATAGTGTTTGTCACAATCAGACCTGTGAGAGGGAGAGAAGCGGTAGAGGGAGGGGGAAGGGAAAGAGGAGAAAAGTAATTTAATAGCTGACATCAGAATTATTCTCAAGGTTAGACATCTGTTTGCTTAGTAATGGATCATAAGGTGGTAATCATGACAGAGATGGGTAAAAACCACCAAAGCACTATGACAAATGCTAATACAAATTCAGTACTTAATATGTATTAAGATTTTCTTAGAAGAACATAATAAAATCTTAAAAGAGCAGAGATGAAAAATTCATTGGGATAGAATGGCCCCATTAGCATGGTTGAAGGCAAGAACCCCCAAAAACGATTCCCAGGAGGAGGTAAGGAGCAATGAATTTTAAGAATCTGGACATCCACACAGTTTTTGGCTATATTGCCTAGCCACATAGCCACACTCCCCCCTCAAATTAAATGATCCTTCCTTGCCTCTAGCGCTCACTCCACTTTAACTCAAATAAAAAAGGACTTTTGACAATGTCCAAAAAGAGAAATATAGAGAGCCAAAGGTCACAAGAAAATTCAGAACACATTCCCTGATAATGATTGAGTAGGATGCTGAATTTTTCAGTAAACATTTGATCCTTAAATTACCTCAAATTACCTGAGTACAGATAGTTCAGGGAATTGGAGGACAAAATTAGAGACAATCTAGACACTGATATTCGTATTATCATTTATTATTGTCTTTGATCAGATAGACCTCCCCTTTAGGTACAAAACAAACGAACAGAAAACTGGCAAATATTTACTCTAAAATGAAACCTAATATGCCAGAATTTCTCTCTGTATAGGCTTATCGATCTCAGGCTTCAAAGAATGAAACCATGGACCATGCAAGTAAGTCAAACAACACAGTTTATTGCAAGATGAAGGAATAGATAAAAGAAATAGGGGGAACAAAACCTCCAGCAATGGAGAGGTAACCCAAGTGGGTCTCCTATCTAGGGGTTTATATCCTGAGGGCAGGGGAGTTCGGGAATGTATGTCTGGAACCTGTCATAATTGGCCAGGGGCTTATAGGCAGAAAATAATCCTAAAATTAGCACAGGAATGTGGTCCTTTTAGCCCTAGCCCCAGTCAAGGCAGTAGGGTGTGTGCTGCTTTTTTTTCATGACCTTGGTTGAATGAGGTCTGGAAGGGTCTGTTTGTACCTAGAGATAGGGTCTGTGATGAGACTGATTTCTGAGCTCACTCAGGGCTGGAATGGGGGGTGGGAGGGGTCTCTTTCAAGCTCTGAACAAGGGAACCCTGTATCAGTAGCTTGTTTTACTGTTGCAGAAAAACAAAGCCCAATGGAGAGAAAGAACACCCAAACACTGTGATTAAAAATGCAAGACCTTTATTCCAGCCCAAGGAGCAACGGCAAACAAGTGTCCAAAAATGGCTGTGCTCCCCAACTTGCTCAGGCCTCTCCTTTTTATCCCCAGTTAAAAAGTTCCAGCCCACAGGTGCCTTTCTCACTAATCAGTTTGAATCAAGGTGGAGAGGCAGGCTGAGGCTTGTGTAGAGGTAGAAGCGTTAGTTTCCAGGTCCCAGGAAGTTAAATTTCTACAAATTCCTGGGAGCTGAGTCTCCATGGGGAGGACCCTGCAGCTCTGTTGTTGGGCCCTCCTTGAGGAGACCTCTGTTCCCTTAGACGTCACTTTTTCCGGGTACCCTTTCTCATGACCATGCAAAAATTTAATTGAAGAATTTAAAAAATTGACTTCTTCTTTATTGTTTCTTGGGTTTCTATGATAATAAGTCCTTCTGTACCCTGAAATCAAATAAATGTATACCTATATTTACCTTGTCATTTTCTGTCTCAATTTAATTCCTTCCTGAACTAACTTTATTATTTTGTAAGATGGTAGGTTGTCTTTATATTCTTTTTATTATATTCTATATTATCTTCCTGAATATAATGAAGGAGCTCAGGGAATTTCACCCCAAAATATGGCTCCATGTTATGAAGAGTATTTTGAATTAAATGCCTTAAAAAATCATCTAGCATTGGAAGGGACTTTCCCTCTAACTACATTAAAATTAGGTGAACCATCATGAACAGATGTCTTTCCTTCTCCTCCCTTTACCTCAAAATATTGCAGGAAATATGATTCAGAATGCAACAAGACCTACCCCATTTTAAGGATAATACTTAATCACACTGGTCAATTTAACTTCCAAAGAGAATCATTTACAAGTCAATCTCTTTCCCTCTCATCCATTCATTTCCTCCAAGTATTTATTTATCCTCTTTGGTTACTATTTACTCCTCCTAAACAGAATTACTATATTCCTCAGCTACTTCTCCTCTCTAAAATGAAGGTATATCAATGTCTGGACCTCACCAAGATATTAAACAATTATTCTGTGATTCTGCCTGTGCACATGATATTAGGTAATCACTCTGTGATTCTTCTCATATACACGGTACATAAATTTCTGATCTTATTAATCTGCCTTATTGTGGGTTGATTTTTCAGCACACCTTCAAGGGAAAAGTTTCCCTTTCTGCCCGTGTAGTTTAACAAATGGCTCTAGAAGAACTCACTGCATAATTCTGTTTGAAATGCTATTTTTATGCGATAGTTGGGTACTAAATATATACAAATTCCTATGTTTCTGTACTTTCTATGTTGATACAATAACTATGTGTTTATTCATGTAAAACAATTCTGTTTTATTTATACAATGTTTATAATTTTTACTTTAAATTATGCTGTAATTGAAATTTAATGTGTTTTATTGACTTTTTCAGGCATCGTAATTCCAAGTTAAGTAGAATAATTTTGTTGAGTAGAAGAATTCCTTTGGAATTTTGATTGTAATTGCACTTTTAGGTCAATCAGCCACTTGGCAAATGAAATACTATACATATTGTTTAACTTTTCTATCAGAAACACACTCTTCAAATTTTCATCTTATGACAATTTTTTTCATCTAAAATGAGTTGAGTTCTCTGGTTTTTATTTCTTTTTTCTTTTCTTTCTTTCTTTTTTTGAGACAGAGCCTCAAGCTGTCCCCCTGGGTAGAGTACTGTGGCATCACAACTCACAGCAACCTCCAACTCCTGGGCTCAAGCGAGTCTCCTGCCTCTGCCTCCCAAGTAGCTGGGACCACAGGCATCCGCCACAATGCCCAGCTATTTTTTTTGTTGTTGTTGTTGCAGCCATCATTGTTGTTTGGCAGGCCCAGGCTGGATTCAAACCTGCCACCTTAGGTGTATGTGACTGGCATCTTAGGCACTTAAGCCACAGGTGCCAAGCTCTGGTTTTTATTTCTATAGGCTATTCTTAGGATTTCTTATTTGGTGAACCATCATGAACAGATGTCTTTCCTTTTCCTCCCTTTACCTCAAAATATTGCAGGAAAGATGATTCAGAATGTTTAAATTATTCAGAATATTTAAATTTAAATATTTTTGTAGGTCATGTTTTAGGGGTCATTTGTTTAATATTTTAAATAACAATTACTTTAAAATACATTTTAATTTTGTTGATATATTTCTTTGGTATGGTGCTACCTCACTGAGCTTTCTATATTTACTCAACAGTTCAACAAGTACTTATGAGTATCTACTTTCCAAGCAGTTAATCTTATTTAAGATTAATGACAATTATGTGGCATTAAGATTTGTGTAATAGCTTCCTAATTTTAATCTCAACATGAGTTTTTTTCCAGTTTTATGGAGATATGCATGGCAAATGTAACATATATATGGTACAAAATGTGGTATTATGACACACACACACATACACATCGTACATTTTCAAATGATTATGTCAAACAAGTTAATTGATGTAACCATCATCTTGTTAATGAATTTCTTTGCCAGGTCCCTGGTCATAGGCAATCAAAGAATGAATTCATGGAACACCATGAGTAACTGACAGGACAGATTTTATTTATAGATAAGAAAAGAAGATAAACAAAGCTTCCAGCATAGTGAGTGGGTCCTGAATGGGTTGCCAGTGTTGGTTCTCTGACTGAGGGTCTGTATGCAGCTCTTCTTTCTCTATAAGCAAGGGGTTTAGAGAAATGGAATGTATGTCTAAAACATGTCACAACCATTGGTGCCAGAGGCCTGTGGGCAGAAGTTAATTTTTTAAAGTGCCATTGTAAGAATGTGTTCTTGTTTGGGGTGTTCCATTCCTCCCCCGGAGTGGCAGCTTAGATGGAACCTTGATCAAACTGGCTTAGGAGCCTGCTCAGGGCTGGAAAATGGGGTCTATGTCTAGCCCTAGGTGAAGGGGACCTGCATCAATCCATATAGCTATTTTTTTTTTCTTTCGGGACCTTATGAGATTGTATCTCTTAGCAAACCTCAGTAGTACAATATAGTATTAACTACAAAGACACAAATAAATGAAATGGAAAATGAAAGAGGAGACATTATAACAGATGCCTCAGATACAAAAAGGATAAGAGACTATTATCAATATTCTATACCTAATTAGATAATCTAGAAGAAATGGATAAAAAATCCTAGAAACAGAAAACCAGTTTATTTATTTATTTTTCTATACAATTCACTGATACTGTTATTTATTTAAAGAGTTTTATGGAATACAAGATATATTCTTACAAGATGAATTTCATTCCATGTATACATTGTATAGTGGTAGAATCTGGGTTTTTGTTATGCCCTCACCCATGTAGTGCACATTGTTCCACATTAGGTAATCTCTCATCCCTCACCAAAACTGAATCAGGGAGAAATAGAAAGTCTAACAGACTAACAACAAATAAAGAAAACAAGTCACTAATTAAACACCATCCATCAAAGGAAATCTCTGAATCAGATAGCTTTCTGTGTAATTCTATCAACTATTTAAAGAAGAATAAATACCAACCTGTCTTAAACACTTCCAAAAGTAGCAGAGGAAATACTTCTATACTTATTTATGAGGTTTGTATTACCAGATAACATAGCCAAATACATTTCAAGAATAACACTACAGGCCAATATTCCTAATGGATGTAGATGCATACATCATCAATAAAATACCAGAAAACCAAATTCAAGGATATATTGAAAATATTCTGCACCATGACTAAGTAAAATTTATCCCTGGGATGTAAGGATGTTTCAATATATGCAAATCATTCAGTGTCATATGCCACATTAACAAACTGAAAGAGAAAACACATGATCATCTCAGGAGATACATAAAAATCATTTGATAAAGTCTAATATCTATTCATAATTAAGATTCTCAACAAATGTGCATAGATGGAGCTTACTTCAATATAACAAATGCCACAGATGAAAAATCCCACAGCTAGCAGCCTAATCAACGAGGAAAAGTTGAAATCTTCCCCTCTCAGATCTGGTATGAGGCAAGGATTTCCCCTATGATCTTTTCTGTTCAAAATAATTCTGGAAGTCCTAGCCAGAGCAATTAGAAAACATAAAAGTTATGCAAATTGAAAAAAAGAAGTAAAATTTATCCAGTTTGAAGATGAAAAGATCATATATGTAGAAAACCCTAAAAGACTCAATGAAAAAGCTCTTAGAACTACCAAACAAACTCAGTAAGTTTATAGAATACAAAATCAATTTTAAAAGTCAGTTATATTCTACATACTTAACAATGAACTTTCTGAAAAATAAACTAAGAAAGGAATCTCCTTCATAATAGGAAGAAGAACAATAAAACACATAGGAATAAACTTAACCAAAGAGGTGAAATGGTTGTATGCTGAATGTTACAAAACATTGATAAAGGAAATTAAAGAAGACACACAAATTGAAAGACATCCTGTGGATGGATTGGAAGAGTTAATATTAAAATTTCAATACTACCCAATAGGTAGAAGATTCAGTATAATCCCTATGAAAATTCTAATGTCATTTTTTATAGTAAGAGAAAACACAATCTTGAAATTTGTTTGGAACTACAACAGACAGTGAAGCTGAAGATATCATACTTCCTAATTTTAAAATATGTTACAAAGCTACAGGAATCAAAACAGTATGGTACTGGCTTTAAGACAGAAACATAGATGAATAGAACAAAATAGGGAGCCCAGAAATTAATCCACAAATCTTTAGTCAGTGGATCTTCAACAAGGGTGCCAAGAATATACAATGGGGAATGGTAGTCTCTTCCATAAATGGTGTTTGGAAAACTGGTTATCTATTATAGGCAGGTATGTGAAACTGGACCCCTACACAAAAATCAACCAAAAATGAATTAAATACTTAAGCGTAAGACCTGAAATCATAAAACTACTAGAAGAAAATACAGGAAAAGAAACTTCTTGACATTGATCTGAACAATGATTGTTTTAATATGACACCAAAAGTACAGACAACAAAAACAAAATCAACAAATGAAACTGAAAACTAAAATATTTCTCCACAGAAAAAACCCAAAGACAATCTTTACATGTGTTATTTATACATACCTCTTTCCTGGTCAGGGGCTATATACTCCACAGTTGAGGAATCTTGTTTAGCGCTCTTTACTAGGTCCTGATTTTGTCCCCTGGGCAGTATTGTCTTCACACTTTGAAATTGTGCTTTTCTCTTGCTATCAAGTTCAAGTTACAGCAGACCTCTGATATAGGAATGCAAATCTCATTTGTTTCTTTTTTCTCTTCCATCTACTGCTACCATTGCCTAACTAAATTCAGTAATAAAAAGACAACTTAATTGAAGTATGAGCAAATGATCTGAATAAATATTTCTCCAAAGGAGATCTACAAATTGCCCATAAACACACATTAAAAGATGCTTGACATCATTAGTCAGGGACTTGAAATTCAAAACCATGGTGAGATATCACCTCATAAGATGGCTAAAATAAAAACATCAGACATCAAGAAGTGTGGTAAAGGTGTAAGAAATTTGGCTTCATACATACTTCTAGTGGAGAAATAAAATAGTATAAGCACTTTGGAAAATATCCCAGCAGATCCTTAAATGATTAAACGTTGAGTTGCCATACGACCCAGTAGTTCCACTCTAAGGTATGTACCCCCACCAAATGAAAATTAATGTCTACATAGAAACTTGTACCCAAATATTTATAGAAGCATTATTTATAATAGCCAATAGGTGAAGACAACCCAAAGAAGCATCAGTAGCAAACAGGTGAGCAAAATGTGATGTATCTATACAACGAAATATTATTTGGTCATAAAATGAATCTATTACTAATATGTTCTATAACATGGAAAAACCTTGATGATATTATGCTAAGTGAAAGAAACCAGTTATAAAACACCATATACTGTTTCAATACATAGAATGTACAATGATCAGGGTTAGTAACATATCCATCATCTCACCATTTCTTTGTGTTGAGAACATTCAATATCCTTTTTTAGGCATTTGAAACTATCTCATATGTATACATATGTATGTATGTATGTATG
This sequence comes from Galagoides demidoff, assembly GCA_963574575.1. Lineage (NCBI taxonomy): Eukaryota > Metazoa > Chordata > Mammalia > Primates > Galagidae > Galagoides > Galagoides demidoff. The sequence goes on along the minus strand of CAUYQV010123204.1, from coordinate 35,479 downwards.
TATATATGCATGTAGAGTATGTATCAATTCTATAATAAAATTTAAAAATACACATTTACATGAAAGTTCAGAATTGGTAAATACATAAAGACAGAAAGTGGATTAATGGCTCCTTCAGGGTGAAGTAGTGAATGGGCCTGGGGAACTATGGGTGACAGCTAATAGGTATAGAGCTTCTCTTTGAGATGATAAATATGTTCTAAAACCTTCACATGGTGATAGTTCCTCATACCTGTAAATATGCTAAACCATTGAATTATACACTAACAATGGGGGAATTATATGGTATCTGTATTATTATCTTAATAAAGCTGTTTTCATATTTTAGTAAAAGGTCTCTGTGAGCTGTGCAACTTATGTCTTTTTAAAATCAAGAAAATCAGAGTGAAATCACAGCCTTACCACAGTTCAGAGAAATATGTGTCAGGTATTTTGGCGGACAAACAGGAATCAAAGATTGAAAAAGAAATTCAAAGTCATTCAAGGCCAGAGAATTTGTTCTTGAGAATCAAGGTTCAAGACGTGCTATGGCCAAAAAAGTCACCATGCCAGCAAAAATAAAGCAAACTTTTAGTCAGAATTAGAATGTGAACAGAAAAGTAAAGAAACAAACTAATGAGTAAAAACAGATGTGAGGGATCCAGAAAAAGTTAAGGGACTATTTTAAATTAGATAATTTAAAAATGCTGAAGCCTGAGAGTAATACTCTTTCATTTTGATGTTTTCACTAAAAATTAAAAAACACATATTTTTGAATGATTCAAATGAACCATTTATTTTGTGCTAATCTTTAAATGCTTATTAATTTCATAAAACAAAGTAAATGACTTTAATGACTAATTAGGTGCAACAATACTGAGCATGTATCTTAGTTAATATGATTTCATTTTCAACAGAGGTGGAAACCTCATTAAAATTAGTTTAAAAGGAAAAAAAAATAACTTTAACTGATGGAGTCAGACGCTCCAGTCTAGTCATATGAATAGCAGGAAGCCTACATAAACTCAATAGCCTATATGCACTCAATAAAGCTTAATATAAAGTAGCAAGACATTTACTCAGTTTATATTGCTTTCTACTCTTCTATTTTAGCTAATCATGATTGCAGAGGTATGAGTCATCTAAATACCTAAACACTATAGTAAAGGATATATAAAAATTTGAGAAAGAATAGAAATAGATAAACATCACAGACTTTAACATTCCATTGATTCTTAAATTTTGTATAGGTAATTAATATAGCAATAGATAAAAGAGAGCCATTTTATTTATTTTTTATAAGGGCACATACAATTAGGTTACATTGTTTGGGTTTGTTAGGTAGAATTGACATTGTAGTAGAGCCTTTCACCCAAGAGGTGTGCCATTGTGTGCCATGTACACATACATGTACCTTTTAAGTGAGAGCTTACCAAACTCCCACCTTCCATCCCTCTTCTTGAATATAATTGTGCTTTTCTCTCATGTAGGTGTGTAGTTATTTGTCTGGTAGTACATTGGATACTTATTTTTTCATTCTTGTGATACTTTAACTAGGAGGATGCTCTCCATATCCTTCTAGATAAATAAAAAAGCTTCAAAGTCTCCATCTTTCTTTATGGAGGAATAGTATTCCATGGTAAACATATACCACAGTTTATCCATTCATGGGTTGATGGCACTTGGGGAATTGAGCTGTAATAAATGTTCTAGTGCAAATGTCCTTGTGATAAAATGATGTTTTTTCTTCTGGGTAGGTACCTAGTAATGGGATTGCAGGGTCAAATGGAAGGTCTACTTTTATCTTTTAAGGATTCTCAACATTTCTTTCCAAAAAGGCAGTAGTAGTTGGCAGTCCCATCACAGTGTATAAGTGTTCCCTTCTCTCTGCACCCACACTAGTATCTGCAGCTTTGGGACTCTATGATTTGGGCTAATCTCACTGGGGTTAGGTGATATCTCAAGGTGATTTTGATTTGCATTTCTCCAATGATTATGGATGATAAGCATTTTCATGTATTTGTTATGCATTCATCTGTCTTCTTGGGAGAAGATGCTGTTCATGACCCTTGCCCAGTGATAAACAGGGTTGTTTGCTCTTTTTATTGATTAGTTTGAGTTCTCATAGATTCTGATTATTAGCCCTCTGACAGAATCATAACATACAAATATTTCTTCTTATTCTGAGGTTGTTTCTTTAGTTCTATTCTTAACCATAAAGAAGCTTTTAATTTTTTAAATCAAATCATAAGTGTGTGCATTAATGCATTTATGGAGTACAATGTGCTGATTTTATATACAATTTGGAATGCTTACATCAAACTGGTTAACAGAGCCTCCACCTCACTCACTTAATTGTTGTGTTAAGACATTTATACTCTACTCTTAATATATTTGATATGTACCCTTGCATTATGTACAACAGGTGAGGCTCCACCAATTACCCTCCCTCCACCCATCCTCCCCCTCCCCTCGCCTCACCCTCCTCCTCTCTCCTTCATGGGCTAAGAAGCTTTTGAAGCTCAGGTTCCATTTATTTATTCTTATTGTTGCTGTAATTGCCAATGGGGTCTTCTTCATAAAGTCTTTCCCCAGGCTAATATCATCAAGCCTTTCCCCCTTACACTTCCTTCTAGAGTTTTTTATCACTTTGTGTCTTAGATTTAAATATTTTTCCAGCATTAATCAAAAAAAATTTTTGGTAAAAACATTATATATCGTGATCAAATAGGCTTTCTTCCAGGGATGCCAGGCAGATTCACCATACCCATATTCCTAAACATAATTCACCACATAAATAGAAGCAAAAACAAATACCGTATGATCCTCTCAATAGATGCAGAAAAAGCATTTAACAAAATTCAATATCCTTTTCTGATAAGAAAATAGGCATAGATGGGACATTTCATAAACTGATAGAAGCTATCTATGACAAGTCCTCAGCCAATTATCTTATTGAATGGAGTAAAACTGAAAGTATTTCCTCTCAGAACTGGAACCAGACAATGATGATCACTGTTGCCATTGTTATTCCATGTAGTTCTGGAAGTTCTAGCCAGTGCAATCAGGCAAGAGAAGGATATCAAGGGTATTCAAATGGGGAGGGGGTCAAATTGTCTCTCTTTGCTGATGCTATGATCTTATAGTTAGAAAATCCCAGAGACTCAATCACAAGCCTTTTAGAAGGGATCAAGAAATACAGTGATGTCAGGGCAGGGCCTGTGGCTCAAAGGAGTAGGGCATCGGCCCCATATACTGGAGGTGGCGGCTCAAACCTGGCCCCGGCCAAAAAAATAAGGAAAGAAATACAGTGATGTCTTGAGATAGAAAATCAGTGGTCCGTAAATCAGTAGCCTTTGTATATACCAACAAGTCAAGCTGAGAATCAAACAGAAGACTCGATTCCCTTCATAGTAGCTTCAATAAAAATGAAATATCTTGAAAGAAACAAAGGATGTGAAGAATCTCTATAAAAGAGATTCTATAAAACCCTGAGAAAAGGAATAACAGAAGAAAATGAAGAACATACCATGTTCTTGGCTGGGAAGATGCAACGTTGTTAAAATGTCTACACTACCCAAAGCAACCTACAGATTCAATGCAACCCCCCCTAAATCAACATTGCACTTTAAAGTACTTGAAAAATAGTTCTTTCTTTTCACGTGGAACCAGAAGAAACCCCAAATAGCCAATGCAATTCTAAGAAATAAGAACAAATTTGGAGGCAACACTTTACCAGACTTCATGCTATACAAGTCTATTGTGACCAAAACAGCATCGTATTGTCATAGAAATAAGAGACATAGATCTATGGAACAGAATAGAGAACCTGAGAGATGCCACCAGCCTCACTTGGCCACTGGATCTTCCATGGAGCAGTAACCAAGAGCACACACTGGGGAAAAGAATCCCTGTTTAATAAATGGTGCTGTGAGGACTGGTTAGCGGCATGTTAAAAACAGAAACTGGGGATAGTGCCTGTGGCTCAGTGAGTGGGGCGCTGGCCTCATATGCTGAGGGTGGTGGGTTCAAACCTGGCCCCTGCTGAACTGCAACAACAACAACAACAACAACAAAAATAGCCGGGCATTGTGGTGGGCGCCTGTAGTCCTAGCTACTTGGGAGGCTGAGGCAAGGGAATCACCTAAGCCCAGGAGTTGGAGGTTGCTGTGAGCTATGTGATGCCATGGCACTCTACTGAGGGTGACGAAGTGAGACTCTGTCTCTACAAAAAAAAAAAAAAAAACAGAAACTGGACCCACCCACACTTCTCCCCACTTAGAAGAAGAGCCATTTATTAAAGTGCAGGGAATTTATTGGTACACTATTGCTCTCAGTTATTTGCTATTGCCATGGTAACAACATCATTTGTGCAAAACAGAGTTGGATGTTGTAACATCCTCTGTTTCTATGCCTTTGGAAGGGCACAATGCTGCTAGATTAGGAGCAAAATAGAAATTCTTAAATTTAAGAAATTCAGAGGAAGATCCCAGGGCATGATACATCAAAGGGTCTTTAAAATATGCATATAATAGGAAGAAAATAGAATTTATCATATGTTTAATTGGTGAAAGACATAAATAAGAAAAAGGAAATTTACGGATTACATATTATCTATTTCTGTAACTTTTTGATGGAATTCCTCATCACTTGAACAAATAACAATGAAGCATGTAAAGAAAATTGGCAAAGAGGTACGGTGTATTTTGACTTCGTGGAATACCTCCTGTAGCTTTCTTTTATGGCTGACCATCAGCTTAATAAAATTACAATGCAGCGCAATAAGTTCTTCAGGGAATCTTTTGTTTGTTTCAAACACTTTGTTGGAATAATATGTACAATATGAGCTGTACACTGCCTTTAAAGACTATATTATTTTCCCAATTTTCAATAGTAGCCCAATTTCTGTTACTTTCAGCTCAGTGCATTTTGAATAACAAACAGAAAGTATACAGCTTAGCTCACAATGAAATACCTTTTACTGCTTCTTAAGTAACTGTATGTTAACTAAATTGATGGAACTTATGTTCTTGAGTATGTTTTCATTTGCCTCATCCTTAAATAAGTAAGCTATAAGACTGTGTCAGACAGAAGGATTATATTTTATGTACTCTTTTATTTTATGTACAGGGTGGCCATAAAGTTTGTGTGCAATTTAAAATAATAGTGTGCCAAACTTCCTGGCCACCCTGTATTATGGACGTGAACGTAGACCACCTGCAAGCATAATTAAATCCAGCCCTCCATCCACTACTGATCTGAGTAGATGATACTAATTAGTCCCATTTTAAACTCAAGAGATCATGAATGTTGGCTGAGCATTAATGTTGCCTGGCAATTTTGCCATATTTCCTTTTCTAGACAATTATTTCATATTGTCCCTCTGTTTCCAGAACCCTTAAAATACCCCAGAACCATGGAAGATGCATCCAACCTCTTCTGAAGTTCAATCAAGTGTATAAAAGTCTGATTCCCACTGACTTTATCCTAAGTAGTCCTTGATTCACATGTAGGCATAAAAGAACAATACATGTTTGTATCGGGTTTGAATGTAGGACTTATTTTTAGATACTATGTAAATGAATGCTGTTGACACAAACATGAATAAAGCATAACATTGCACAAGGGTTTCTTTTCAGAAAAAAATAATTGCTACCAACATAGTCCAGCTGGGGGACAGAGTTATGGAAATGCATAATTACAATAAAGTATGGAAGATAAAAAAGAAAAAACAATGTATTTTAATATAAAGTTTTTGAAATATTTATTAGAAGGAAAAGATAACTAGATAGAGGCAAAGATAACTCACTGGCTTTTGTTTGAATATCATGTATAGTTATGTCATAATTCAACGAATGAAATGTTCCAGAAGCAGCTTTTTTTTTTAACAAGGCACGCTCATATTATGGCGTTAATTTTGATAAGCTTGTGTTATAATGCATATTTTTGGAGTTAGGAAAAGAGGTTGGAAAAAGAGATAAGGACTTAGGAATAATCAAAATATTCATTTTAAGAAAGAAGAATAGCTGTGTTGATCATTTTGATGGAAGTATTTCGGATTGCATGCGAAAACCCCACACTGTACCCCAGAAGTGCATTAATGTACATAGTTACCATTCAATAAAAAAAAAGAAAGAAGAATAAATATAATTGAGTTATAAAAGAGGTAACAGTGACTTCCAACTAGCAGGCGTATACCACCTTGAGGTATACATCTGAACCTGCTGAAGGTCTGGTGTAAAATTATTTTGTGGTTTATAAGACAATGGGCAGCACTGTTATGCCACTTTATAAACTATACATTTGTAAAACAAACAAAAATGTATTTAATGATATAAGTACATTAAGTACAGAAGACAAATATGACCAATATTGTCTTGATTGTTGTAGAATAGAAGATAATCTGGTGATTTTGACCAGCAACTCCATAAAAGCTCTCCCCAGAGGATATACAAAAAGAAAAAACTACTACTATGGATAATTTCTTTATATATACTATGCATAATAAAGAAGTTTTATTAAACTTTAGTAAAGACAACAGAAATGATTATGTGATCCTAGGAAACTAACTTTTAAGTTATTACTGACAGAGGAGGTGAACAAATTTGCTAACGAAAGCTAAAATGAGTCCTGGGAGGGGAATCAGAAATTTTGTGCAGTACGTGATGGATAATAGCACACGTGGTAATCTTGAGCTCACATTTTATTCGAATATTTTGTTTTCAGTTTCTGGCATTTAAGGAGTTAGAAAGCTAAACATTTCTTTGCATTCATGATTCTGGATGAAATTATGATTCCTTCGATCAAAGTTTCTGTTCTAGATTTTGCTAGCCCAAAAGTTGGAGAGAACGGCCATGTATGTCTGCAGTAAGTGTGTGGTGGTCGCGGGATGGGTTGAAGCACAGAGAGAACCACTGAAGAAGACCGCGTGGGCAAGAAGTCTCTATTCCCCAGATCATAGCTAAGCTTTTTGTTAAAGCCAAAGTTGATGGACACAACTTTCTGAATCCCAAATTGCAGGTAAAGCAGTGTGTTCCTACAGCCAACTATTGTAGGGTAATTCCTCGTTCTCAGATTTTGTCTGAAGCCAACAGTTAAAATCAGTATCATGATTTATCAATAAATACAGCAATGTTCTTGGAGACCAAAGTGCACTGCCCTTTTTAAAAAAAATTTTTTTTGAGGTCATTTTTGGTTTTTCAGTTTAGGCCTTGTTCTTGCAACCCTTCTAATTATTTGTACGTGTCTGACACCTTATATTAAATCACTTTTTGTTTAAAATAGCTAAAGTGTGGTTTCTATTATCTGCAGCTCATACCCGTTTTGGAACCAAAAGTGGGTCTATGTAATAGATGTTTTCGGGTAGGAATATGACTTCTCTTACTGAAGTCAGTGGGAGTTTGATTAACGCTATATAAAAGGACACTACTACCCTGAAATTGCATTCAGCTATAATAAAGTGTCCTTCGAAAACAAATAGCTTTGTTAAATGCAGTAATAAGAATGACAGGTACAGGGTAGGCTGAACTATTTCACAGTTCTGTGCAAAACTAAAAGCAATAAAATATCAGATTATGCACTGTAAATTATTACCCCAAGGTACGATGACAAATCCAGTGATTTTTTTTTTATAATTTCTTAAGAAAATCTCTTAAACCTTGTAGCTTCAGAGCCCACACAAGCAAAACTAAGACAGAGTTTGATCTAACAAGTCTATGAATTAAATGCAGATTTAATTCAAAGCCTTTTATAAAATAATTGAGGTATTCATTTGTAAATTAAAAAATTGACATTTGAGAATATTTCAGTAATTCTGAATACAGTGAAAACCAAAGACCCTTTTACCACGCCAAGAGAAATATTCCCTAATCTTCCACTTACAGGGGCTTGTGTGAAGATTCTGTAAAGGTCATGCTTGAGTTGTTATGAATAGAACCATCTGGAAAGAGTTCTGTTTGCTCTGTTGGCTTAAATAAATCTGGACTCAACACTGGCCTGCACAGAATTAAGCTGAGATGTTGGGGTAGAGAATCCAAACACTCTCTAAGACTTGAGGTCTGAGCGCTGTATGGCAATGATGACCATGTACATATCACAGAATGACCATCACTACATGCATAGTCAGCAACAAAACACATACCACGTCCCTAGGGATATCACGGAGATTAGTGCATAAATCAAATCTCAAATGAAAGATAGATTAATGGTACTTATTAGACACATATCGCCCTTCTACCCAGTTTCTCTCTGAAGACATTTATTCCCTGGCAAATTAATGTGAATTAAACATCAGATAGTTCTACAAGTTGAATATGATACCCATACTGGATAAAAGGGTATACAGGTATTAACTGGAGAATATTTTTTGTTTCAGACAAATAAGGAGAAGAATTTCACAGGGACAACATTTGTAAATCTGTTTTTCCTCAAATGTACATCAATTCTCCTGAAAGAAATTGATCATTTCATGGTCCCATAGAGCACCATGTTGATCAGTGTATTGGTGACATCATGTTTACTGAATCTAAATAACAAACAGAGCACATATTGGCTTGAATCTGGATGAGATGTGGATGTGACAAATAGTATCCTGCTGTTTCAGTAAAGCTTCTGCATATCCAGTGTTCTGATACTTGACCTACCACTTTCAAATTGAAAGACAAATCAGGCATTCCCTGTATCACCTACAGTCATGGACCTTGTGCAGTGCTGGCCTCACAGCTGGGTGTCCTTCTCCTGCTCATCTGCTGGCTTGTTACAGTGTGCCACTGTGTGGTTGTCTTTTTTTCTTTCTTTCTTTCTTTTTTTTTTTTTGCAGTTTTTGGCCGGGGCTGGGTTTGAACCCACCACCTCTGGCATATGGGGCCGGCACCCTACTCCTTGAGCCACAGGCTCCACCCTCTTTACATTTCATGAATGCATAAATTTATAATTTTCATGACATTTGGGAAATTTTCAGCCCTTAGTTGTTTAAATATTTCCACTTTCTTTACCACCATTCTTCTTCTTCTACGCAAGCTACATTTGAGGTAGAGGGCTTGATCTTGTCCTCTCATGACACTGGCCATTTTTAGTTTAGACTCTTTTCTCTCTGTGTTTTAGTTTGTATAATTTTATTGCATGTCTTCAGATTTATTTATTTTATTAACACTTTTTGCTGTGGTTCTAAATCTGTAGTTGACCCCATCTAGTATGTTTTTATATTAGATGGAATATTTTTCTCCACATTTTGAATATGTGGGCTGTTTCTATAATTGTTCTTACAAGGTCTCTGTTTACAGGTTTATCATTTGTGATTGTATGTCTACTGACTGACATTCTACTGATTAGGGATATGATTTGTGTGTTTACATGTGTGGTAACTTTTATTAGTTGCCGTATTTTGTAGTTTGCATTTTAGGTGACATATTAGTGTTCCTTCAAATATTTTTGGGCTTTCTATGAAATGTGGTCTGAAACTAAAGGCTAGGGCTAAGTTGCCCTCACTACTGAGTGAGGACTCTCTGAAGACTGTGCTCTGCTGGTACTCCATGTACTGGAAGTCTTTCCATCCTTCTGTTGATAAGCCTGCGTGAGCACTTGGAAATTTTTCACCTACTTTTTTCTTGCAGTTACTTTTTGTTCTTCCTTTTGTGGTTGCTTCATAGTCAGGACAGATTAGTAGGCAGCAAAACACATGTAGAGACCCCTCAGCAGATATATGAAGGCGTCTGTGTGGGAGATATGGGAAGATATTGGTCAAAGGGTACAAACTTGTATTTGAGCTCTGGAGACCTGATGGACAGAGCATGGTGACTTGTAAATAACATGATATACATAGTCTTCTCACTAACACACATAAAGCAGCAGTGTGAGGAGCTGATCGGTAATTAGCTTGATAATCCTCTCATAATGTATGTGCATATCACAAAATCAAGTTGTACTCTTTAAAATATACAATTTTTTTTGTCAACTATACTTCAATTAAGCTGGAAAATTAAAAATAATTATATCAATTCAGTACCTAAATTCCAAAGTAGAGGAAATTTAAGAACTACTTGTCCTCTTATTTTTAGCACATCAGTTTTAGAATAGCTTAGTGATCAAAATGTAATTTTTAAAAATTTAGAGTCTCTGTATTCAAACCTTGACCCAGTCTTTATTATAACTATGTTTAAAGATTAAAGTCTATTCTTTTCTAGTCTCTTATCTCCAAAATGCAGGTAATACTAGCTCTGTGGAAATTAAATGGCAAGGTACATTAATTCCATTAAACAGATTTTGGCACAACAACTTTTGAATAAATGCAAGTTACTATTAAATGGTCTATGCCTAATGCATTTGGTCCCAAATTATTACTGTAGATATCAAATTGGCTGGTTTGTATTTATTCTCTTTGCCTTAGTGTCTTATAATCAATAGCAAAGAGCAATAATATTGTTATTTCAGCAGAAATTTCCTCTGTGGAATGACTATGCTTCAAAATTTGACTAAAGTGGTTATACCTCAGCTAGAATGAAAAGCAAAGTGTTATTACTGCTCTAATTGCTGGCTGGTCCTGTGTTAAAGTTGATGATATGCTTTACTGCTCAGATATAACAATGCTCTTCTACAATCGGACTTTCCCCATTCTCTAAATTGAATTTAGCATTCCCACCTTGGATTTTTCTACCACTTGCTTTTGCAACACAATTTTTCCCCGAATAAGTAAGATTCTGTGCTGGCACCTTGAAGAGAATTCAGGGATGAATGGAGTAAAACAAGTTAACACTTATGATTAGATTTAATCGCTATTACATGTTGATAAATTTGTACTCAGTTCACATAGTTTTTTCCTTAAACCTGATTTGCCTTTGTGAGGAAATGTTTAATGTTGGAACCCAGGCACGTCAAATTCTGCTAATGCTGTAATAAGTGTCCAATAATATTACAGGCATGTTCCGGCAATGGTCTATTGTCAGTAGAAAATTTTACACTTTTTCATATTATAGTCTTGGTTAATATTCCATATACTCAATTAAATTCCAAGAATATATAAGCTCAGTTATAAAAAACTAAGTTTTACACATAGATCTGATTGACAAGACCTATGAGGTATTTGAAGTTTACCAGAGTAAGTGGCCAGGTTAAACATTTCATGGTTTATAACCTTAATTTATTTGGAATTTACTAAAGAATAGTTTACTTGAAAATACAATTCAAATACTTTGGACTTCCCCCCTCAAATGTGTCCATTATATTACTTAAATTCTTTCTTGCATACTTATCTACAGTAACTTCTTGAATCGAGTGTTATACAGTGAAATGGAAATTGAATTTTCCTTGTAGTGGATAATAAAAATCACATATATGATAGTTCTATTTTATGTTAGCCACTGGAAACATAATTTATTTTTATTCTTTATTTTCTGGAAACATAATTTTTATTAGTTAAAACTTATGTGGTGTTACATGTGTTTATTTCTGTCCTTTAGTTTCTGGTTTATTTCTAAATTTTGTTAAATAATGATGTTTTATATACATGTTTAGAGAGACCCTCATATTCAAGATGATTATGTCTATTAGTTCAGTTAGCTTTTGAAATTGAATTCCCATTTTTTCTTCAGAAGAAACCTAGCTGTGACAGTGACAACCAAAAGTTTCAATATTTTAAATACACTGCCCTGGTTGTTTTAGGTGTTGAGGGATAGGAAGAAATACAGAAAGACAGACAGTACATAGGTGTAGAGAGACGTTGTACTTGCTGTTGTTGCCTTTTATTCAGTGCGCACAGTAAGAATTATGTTTTATATAAGGACTTGAATGCTCACACACACCACACACATTGACATGCCTATACATATAATAAAATTTAAAAAAATTTTATTTATTCATTTATTTATAGAGATAGGTTCTTACATTCTGTCCCAAGTGGGAGTGCAGTGGTGAGATCACAGCTCACTACAGTCTCTAAATCCTGGGTTGAAGTGGTCCTCCTGCCCCAGCCTCCCCAGTGTCTGGGATTACAGGCACACACTCTCACATCCTGCCAATTTTTCTTGTTTTTGGTAGAGATGAGATCTCCCCATGTTCCCCGGTTGGTCTCATCTCCTGTCCTCACACAATCCTCCTCTTGCCTTGGCCTTCCAAGGTGACAAATACCACACCTGACCTTTATCCATTTTATAAGGAGTGTGGTAGGCAGAATAATGGCCATCAAACACTTCCACGTCCTAATCATGAGAACCTGTAAGCGGGGTACATGGCAAAGGAGAATTAAATTTTCAGAAGGAAATAAAGTTGCTAATCAGTTGACTTCAAAATAGTGAGATTACCATGGATTATGCACATGGGTCCAGTGGAATCGCAAGTCTTCCAACGTGGAAGAGGGAGGCCTAAAAGGGTCAGAGAAGACGTGATGAGAGCACTGATCACAAATAGTTCCCACCACAGCCCTGACCTGCAAACCTTGCTTTGGTGGAAGGAGGCAGAGAGATTATACTCATTAGCTGCCTTCCTGCCGGTGAGTTTTATTATACATTTCTTCCCTACTTTTACATACACTGAACTAAAGTTTTGGTGCATGTAAGGTCAGAAACCCTGGGAAAAATAAATTCCAGCCAAGATTTAAAAAAAAAAAACCACGCACTAGACATTAGCTGAACCATGCCGGGAAGCTAGCACAGGAAACTGGAAGAGATTCTTACAGGGTAGCCAATGGAAGCGAGCAGGGGGAAGGGCTGCATTCAACATGGCAGTGCATATAAAGTCACACTCATACTGATGACGGAAATCGTGAGGTTTTTTAGGAGGCTTTGGTGATTCCTTGTGAAATCTAGCAAGGCATGCAACACCCCCACCTCTAATCATTCTAAAGTTGCAAAGGGCCAGGTTAACACAAGGAATGGCAGGTAGTGGAAAATGACCTTAGCTTTTTATAGAAGAGTCTTGGATTATTGACAGAGTAATCCAAGAAATTTTCAGTACTGCTATAATGCATTTAAGTCTGTTTTATGCATCAGGGAGTCACAAGAGCAAGTAAAGATTTGTATGATACCTCATTCAGAGGGGCTGTGGCAAGAAAGCCAAGGTTACATCACTTGTTCATGGAATTTTACTTGAGCTGGCAATGTGATGAAAGTCTTTACAAAAAGCTATTGTAGGTTGTCATTGTTATTTCTAATTTTCAGTTACATAGCAAGGAGAAAGATGTTATTGGAAATATGAAGAACTGTGCAGCCAGACATTCTGTGAACCAATTTGGGGAAGAATATTTCCTCCTAGTAGGAAACGTTAACCTGAATCTCTGTCATCACCAGGTTGTCATTCTTCCTCGAGACACTCTGTTAGGTCATCGAGACTGTATCTTACATGTGCTGTGGTGAATTATGGCAGGGGTCAGATACAACCCCCATGGGCCCCAGGGGCTCACAAGAAAAGCATCTTTCTTGTCCATAACGCAGTCCTTTGTCACTCAACTGTGGTCCTACTCCATGTCACTTTCTCTTTGGGACAAAGGGTTTTTCAGTAGCCTCTTCCTGCAATGTAACTATACATTATATAATTGTGGAAGAAAGAATGGAAAAATCATACAGACACAAACACAGATACACAAACAGGTGTGTGTATATGTGTGTTTTATGTGGTACATATGCTAAGAAAAAATAATTTTAAGAATCTAACAAAATAATAATTTTAGGTTCCATAAGAAGCAAACAGGAACCAAATGTGTCTAGGATCCATGATGTGGTGATGCTGGCAGGACACCTGGGAGAGCCAGTCCCTTACCAATTCCCTTCCTTCAGGGACCTCCTGGGCAGCGTGAGAGCAGCCCTGTCCTTCCTTCCTTCCTTCCTTCTTTCCTCCCTTTTTCCTTTCCTCTCTCCTTCCTTTCTTTCCTTTCTTCATTGTTGTTGTTTTTAAGCATGACAACCCCTGACTCTGACTCCTTTCTGGTAAACACAGGTATTGCTTAGAATGTTTGACAAGTAAGACAGAATATGGGCTTCTCAGTAGATTGAACAAAATAAAGTCAGGTTATTTTCTAGTTATCATTTTCAGGAAAGGAGCATGACAGATACTTGACAGCTTTTAATTTTTGATTAACTGAAAATTTCCATTTATTCAACCACTGTCCTACAAAATAAAGTCGAAAATATAAGGAAAAGGTAAGTTTTTGCTCATTGTCCAATGGGGGAATTGTGCAGACACAATAAAACAAGTCTCACCCAGTTGCTGAAAGAAGTGTTACCAGATGCATCTGGAATTTGCAAACTGAAGGCATAAAGAGCAATATTCTATATGCCTTTTTTAAAATTTGAGAAAAACTACTAATTAGAACAGTTTTTTCTTTTCCCTTTTTTCTCTTCTCCACATGTTTACAAAAGAAATGATAATAATAATTCTTTCTCCACTTTTCTGTAAATATTGTCAGAATGCTCATGGAATGGGACGTGAGATTCCCTAAAGGTATGCTTTCAGTGAGCACGTAATATCTATGCTATGTTCTGGAGAAGGTAGAGTGGGTGAGACATGGGGCTTTGGTCTGTGAGTGGACACGCTTGTTCTGAGAGAAGCGAATCAGTCTCACCTACAATGAAGAATGTTTTCCAAGGAGAAAGTACAAATAGAAGCAAAAAAGCGATATTTGAGCAAGTTGAGAGAGGTCTGGAAAGAGACCTCTACAGATGCATATTAAAATGGAAATGTAGAGTTCTGTGTGTAAATCAGTCTCCAGTCTATCTTATACCAAAGAATCTCCAGTATATTTTTCTTTCATGCACTTTTAGTGGAAATTTGGTGTAAATTTCTAGAAAATATTTACTACTATTTTACAGTCAGAAGCCTGATCTTTACCTGTGCTAACATGTAAAATCGGGGGCTGCCCACAGTGGATCTCACATGTACATATGTAAAGTACATAATGTCCAGTTAGAATTAAAGTGCCCAATTTATTGGCTGGGTTTAGAGAAATAAAAAAATATGTATGTTTTTTTTTTAATTACACCTCAACTTAAAACTTGATGAATTTCCTTAAGTTCTCTTTTTTTGGTAAGAGAATTTAATCTTTGCAAACCATTTTAAGGAAAACTGAGTTTAATTGGGCAAGCCAGATCAAAATGCAATACGTTAAGTATATTAGTCTAAGTATAAAATATACTTATGTAACATACCTATGTACATCTTAGCTCTTATAACAAAAATACTTCTTTCATCTGTTAAGAAAAATACTTTTCTTAAAGTAAAAATTTAACAATTATATGATAAACATACAATTCTAAACGTATTCTTAAAAGTAATAAAATTTCTTCTGGCTAACTTATGAAAACTACAAAATTTACAGATGATACACTGAATTTTCAGTCCTATTTCCACAAATGGTATTTTATGAAAATATGACCATGTCTTATATATATTTATAATAAGTACCTAAAGTTGACAACAAAACTTGTATCGAATAAAATGTTCCCTGAATTGCTTCTAAATGTCATCTGTAATACTTAAATGCACTTCTTTCTTCTGAGTCAATTGTATGTTACTCTTTAAAGAAGTATTACTTATGGCCTATGACTACTCTGATAATGACTTCTCAATGGATTATGAAACTTCCATTAATTCTCCAAATGTCTAAAATGTAAAATACTCACATTGGATTCTAAACTATTAAAATGTAAATGGATTGGTCTCCCTTAGTAAATCTGGTTCAGTGCCATAGCTGACATAGTCAATGTACAATAAATAAATCAGTTTATGACTTTTATATCCCCATGCACGTCTAGTGCCCTATAGAGAAAATAATTACATGAACATAACTTTTCCATTTAAATTGCAACAATGTTTACAAAATCATAAAGAATTGAAGTCCGTTAAAATTCATACCACAGTTGAGAATAAAAGCAATATTTCTAAACAATTTTGAAAAACAAAGTATTCTGATTCAAGAGAACTTTAAAACACCATCTCTTCCACGGGGCAAAGCTTCAGAAGCACCTTCTAGTATTGGCAATAAACAAGTATTAATATTTCACTATTAAACAGAAACAAATAATATGATTTACTTTTTTAAGGTCCAAACAAGCTTTCTTTGTCAGAATGCCAGCAATTCTCACAAATAATATAATTTAGAATAGGGAAAATTAAGTTTTACTTTTAGGTCAGAAAATGTCAGTAGTAAGGTCATACATTCTGGAAAAATTTAAAGGCCACAGAAAGTGCTGATTTCCATAGTTATTTGCAATTTATTAACTCCAGGAAGTTTTAGAATCTGTCATGAGAATGGTTCTTTACACAACTATCTAAATAGCACCTACTTGCAAATACCAAAAAATGTATCAGAATAAACTGCAAAAAATATGTTCTTTTGAGAGCTTTCTCCTAAGACCTACACTGTGTGCACAGAGATTTCAGTTTTAAATTAGGATATTTTTCTTTATATTTACACTTTTGGGGGGGAATGGGGGGATGGATGGTGAGGGTAGAACAATGCCGCTCTTGTAGAAAAGAAAACTACACCATATAACTATGAACAACTCACTAATAAACTGTTTTTCCACCCAAAACAAACCACTGTCCCTAAGAGTGCTCCTTAGAAATTTTGGTTTCGTTGCTTTTGTTTTTGGTTCTGGTCTTAGAAGAAAATCACAGAATGGTAAATGTAAATGGTGCTAATAACTCTCTGGCCCCAAGAAATACACTTAAATCGTCTCTAAGCAGTACAGCCCTGAGCAGCCTCCCTGGAACCCAAAGCTTTAATCTTGGCTCCTTAAGTGCATTAGCATAGACCAAATTAGGCACCAGGGGAACAGACCGACTTTTCTTCTGATTGGAATACAGAATAAAGTTTATTTGGTTCCTTGATTAGTTCCTGCTCTTTCTCACCATCCCTTTTCCTTGCTCAAGCAGACACATATATCTCAGCTTTGATGTTATTTCTGTCTCTTGCAGATTTCTTGGGCTCTGCAATTGGGTTACCAGTTTATGTTATCACTGTGTCCCGTAACTATCACAATGGCTTATTCCTATCTCTCCATCTACAGCTTCTACCAAACTATAAACTCAAGTGCACTGCTCGTTATTCAGCATGAAGCACTTTTCCTAATTATTACAGAACTCGGTTTCTGCTGAAGGGATGACTTAAGGAAATTTGTATTAATTTAAGAAATAGAACAGATGAATTATGTGAGTTGGTAAAGTTCATGTCATCTCCACTATATTTTGTTAGCTTATTTAACTGTCTACTTTACTCAAAATATGTAGTATCCCCAAGCTCCTAGTGCATGAGTGGTGCACGTCACTTTCTCTAAGAGTTACTGATAGTAGAATTTTGCTCTTCAGTAGGTCCTTGGTTTTGGGGATTTGAGGAATGAACCCACAGACCACAAATTAGCAGCAAGACAGGATTTTTATAAGAAGTTAGAAAGGAATACAGAAGAAGTAAAAGGCACCAGAGCTTCTGGCAGGGGAACAGAATGGGGGAGTCTCTAGGTAGGCTCTTTAACTAGGAGTATTAGGTCTTGAGAATTACACTTGGCCAGGACTTGGCAAATAGAAACACGTTTTCATTGTTAATGAGAGTCATTGACAAAGGAACGAGTGCAGTCCCTCCAGCTCAGGGCAAAAGGTCAGGGTGTTCCCTTTATGAACTTGCCCAAGCCCAAGGAAACTGGGGTCCCCTATCCAGCTTTGAATGGGGGGGAACCGTGTATTATTATCACATTTATGTATCAACAAACAATGTGCAATGCTGGTTAGGCAGCCAAAAGAAACACACCTGATAGGGTCTGAATGTGTCCCCCCATACTCACAAGTTGGAAAATTACCCCTATAGGCAAAAGGCCTCTGGCCAAAAAAAAGTTGTTTGAGAGAGAGCAGTGAAAGGACTTTGTGCAGGCATGTTTGTGAGAAACTGAGGCAGAATTCCATATGGCCGGGTTGGTTGCGGGTGTAAAAAACCCCTGACCTAAGGTTGACCTGGTTGGTTGTGAGCATAAAGACCCTCTGACTTAAGGCCCACATGGGAGCAGAGGCTTGCAAACAAGTTTTCTGTATATCTTAGAAATTTCCTAACTATGCCTGGCTAAAAGAAAGTAACTGCCTCCAAACGGTGAGGCCACTAGGGCAGGTATTCAATTTATCTGTCTCCCCCAGAGCCTCAGGCTTCATCAGATAAGAACAAAAAAAGTAATGGCTAAAAACATGTTTTCCATTAAGTTATGTTAAAAGGCTTATGTTGAAAAGATTATGTTAGATAAAGTGGTATCATTAATCCACAGATTACTAGGGAGGAGCTGCTCATAAGATAGTCACAAGATGTTTATTCATGAGATGGATTATGGATTGTAATGAATATTAATGAGGTCATTGGTGTACAGTGCACATGTGCAGAGCTGGCTATTCAAGCCAGAAGAAAATAAAGAAACTTGCCACATGCCTAAGAGAGCTGTGGATCCCTTTATTTACATATACAATTTAAACTGTGGGTCTTATGCTCCATGACATGGCTTCTCCATGTGACCCTAATGGCAACACACCCTCCACCCCCATACAACAGTGCTAAAAGGTGGGGCCTAATAGGAGGTTTTCAGGTTATGAGAGCCCCACCCTCATGAACCAATTAATGTTGTTAGAAAAAGTGCTTGTGAGTGCCAGTTGTCTTACTCCCTCTCCTGTGGTGTGAGGAATGGTATTTCTTCCCTCCAGAAGATGCAACATGCAGGGAGTGATCTTCAAAGCAGAGACTGGGTCCTTTCCAGACACCAAACCTGCCAGTGATACAGGGCAGGTGGCATCTGAGCTGGGGCCACACCAGGGTGCCTGGAGCACCTGCCTCACCTTCTGCATCACTGTCTCTCCATGGTGGTGTCAGGACTCAGGGAGGGAGGGCTTGAGAACCAAGTGCAGCATAAAGGGAGCCCAGGGAAGTCAAAGGGTCCCTAGTTAGTTGAGGGTGACTGTGGCACAGCCCCACTGTTGCAGGAGCCACCTCGACTTTCCCCTTATTTCAGAGTGCAGTGCTGCAGGCGTGAGGCTGCCCACACAGCTTCTGAAGCTGAGAATGATGGTGATACAGGGTTCCCCCATTCAGGGTTGAATGGAAACCCTCTCATTTCCTAGGCCTGGTCAGTTTCATGAAAGGACTCACTGCCATTTTGCCGCTGAAGGACCTACATCCATTCATTAACCCTGCCCCAGCAGAAGGACCTGGATCCACTCATTCATCAGGCTGTATATCTACCTCTGGAGGACCCAGCTGTGGAAATTTTTTTCCAACTTGGGTTTTTCCCTTTGCCAGAAGCTCTGGGACTTTTTCTGTATTCTTTTCTGTAAAATAAATCCTATCTTACCACTGATATGTGGTCTGTGTGTTCATTCTTCAAATCCCAGAGACCAAGGACCTACTGAAGAGAGAAATTCTGGTTATAATACAGAAACAAATGCAAAAGGAATAAAAGCCTTCTGGACAGAAGGACTAAAAAGCACCAAAGCTCTGGCAGAGGGAAAGACCCAAATGAGGGGTCTCTACGTGGCTCTTTGTCTAGGTATATTAGGTCTTGAGAATTACACTTGGTCAGGACTTGGCAAGTGGAAACATATTCAATGTTAATGAGTGTTATAAAATGAATGAAGGAATAAATGTAGTGACTGAATGTAGTCCCTCCAGCTCAGGGCAAAAGGTCACGGCATTCCCTTCATGAAGTTGCTCAAGCCTAGGAACACTGAGGTCCCCTGTCCAGGCACCAGTGGGGGAACCCTGTATCATTGGCACCCTGATCTTGGACTTCTCAGACTCAAAAGCTGTAATAGTTTTTTGTGTGTTTTATAAATTAACCAATCACTCTGTGGTCTTGTTATGACAGCACAAATTGACTAAAACCCGCACTTTTTGGTTTTTGTACTTTGTTGTTTCTTTGCCATGCAAGTGTGTGCATAAACTTAGAAACTTAGAAAAGCATATTTCTGGCTAAGGAACATTCAGAAAGAGGTACTATTCTTTTCGGGAAAGCCAGCTAATATTTTTTGGATGAGTTCTTCTCGGTTTAAGATTTCTTTTCCCAAGTACAATCTTTTTCTTGATATTTTATTCAAATGACCAAAACATTTATTAAACGAACTCACAATATTAAATGAGGACTCTATACAGATACAATTTTTTCTAAAAAAATACATAAACATATATAAACTCTGCTGTTAATTCTCAGTTTCCCCTTGTAGTTTCTCTTGGTGAATATCTTGGCTTGGTACATTTAAGGAACTCTTCCTGTGTTCTTTTGATTTTTTCAATTTCAAGATAGTTACTATCTTCTCTCAGGCATAAATTATAACCCAGGTTTGGGGGTGCTGGAAAGGATCTGTTTCTGTAGGGATGAAAATCGAGGTAGTGAGCATGCATGAAGAATAGAAATCTGGTCTAGGGCGAATAAACAAAGCTCTGTGAGAATCAAGCCTGAGCATAGTAGAAAGTCTAAGGCTAGAGTCTAACCAAGGAAGAAATCAAGGGAAGGTTCTGGAATGGCTTTGGAGAACCCTCCTGGTGTTCTTGTTTCGTTCATAAGCACGTCCTGGACCTGGGTTTTTAAAGTGATGATTCAGAATCTCTTAGAAAATACACAGCTATATAGCTCCTTTCACACTTTAGTGTAGGGATTGTGGGTTGCCTTTTTAAAAAACAGTTGCCTATGGGTATCATTTCCCTGCTACTTGGCAATTCCTGAAGAACACAGTCCACCTGTAGAAGGGCTTTGAAGATCCCACATCTTCCTTCTCTCTTCTTTGAATCTTTCTGAATAACAGACACCAAGCTGGACTCAAACTCACTCTTGCTCATCAGGAAGGGCCACTATTTTTTTTTTACCAAATTTCACAGGCATTCTTCTGTGTTCACCTCCTTTTGCACTATCTATGGCTCTTTTGGCAGAAATGCTCACGCATAGTTGTCACAGAAACCATATGGTCCATGAAACCTAAAATATTTACTATCAGCCTTTCCTAGAAAAAATTTGCCAACTCCTACTCAAACTATAGCCACTACATTAAGTTGAGCCAGTTACAAAAACCTTCAAATGGGTGTATACAATCTCTTTATTTTTTCTTAATCTTTCTTCATCTATCAATCTGCAGAAAGGTATGAAATTAGGATAGGAGGTGGCTATGTTCAGTGGATATTAATGAACCCATAATTAGTAACAGACCATGGACAATTTTCTTTCTTTTTTTTTCATTTTATGAAACCCGACTTGATCTTGTAAATAATGCAAAAATATAAGGAGAATCCTGACTGTGTCACCAACAGATTTCTAAAAAGGTATGATTTTTCCATTCCTTTAAGCGATTTACAGTCTGTGAGTTTATTCAGTTTTATATGGGCTATTAACAGTTGACAGCTGTCAGATAAGGTCAGACAAAAGGACTCATTAAAGTTGTTTTTTAAAAAAAGTATGACCAACTGTTTTGATATCTATAGTTAGTTACTGACTAACCATTTTGACATAAATGTCTCTCTGTCATCCTCAGGGGTTCACAGAGTAGGTAACTACCCATGTGATCTGATTGCAGTTACACTGGCTAAACTTTTAGCAGTCATTCTGGAGAAATTTTCAGTATCCAGAATAAAATTAAGTATAATTTATTCTGAGCACATAATTGTGTGTGTGCTGGGGGGAGTTATGCTCATGATTTTTTAACCTTTAAACATAGAACTACGATTGCAACATTTATTTGATTTTCATCTTATTCTATTAACTTAAGTCTTACATAAGAATCAATTAACTAAATAAGAAACTTATAAATATAAATACACTAACCTTTTAATATGAGACGAGTATTTATTATACAGTGTGTTGTGATACTGGTCTTCAATATCTTCATTAAGAATCAATAATACTACTATTATTTCTGAGAAAATTGCCTTTAAATGTACCTATCTTGTAAGCTTTTTGGTGTGTTCCAGGCTATTCTTGATATCTTAGTGTACCTGCTTCTTAATTACATACCCTTAATCTTAATAACACACTGTACAGATTTTAACATTAAACTCACATTTTTAAAAAATATCTAGAGTCTCTGTATTATTAGTATTGTCAGACTGCAATAACTACATATCATAGACAGAGTGACTCAGACAACAGAAACTTATTTTCTCACAGCTCTGGAAGCTTGAAACACAAGATCAAAATGCCTGCCTGCCAGTTTCTGGTGAGAAGCCCCTTTCAGGCTTGTGTGACTCGTGTGGGGGGAGAGGGAAGACAAATTCTCCACATTTCTAAATCCCTCCCTCTGGTGTTACTTCTTACAAGGACACTAATACCACTAATCCTGTGGGATCAGGGCCCCACTCCAGTGACTTTGCTGAGCCTTAATGACTCCTGATAGGCCCCAGCTCCAAATACAGCCACACTGTTTTGGGAGTCACCATTCAATTTGGCAGGAAACAGAAATATTCAGTCATAACAGTTCTGTATAAGAGTTTTGTTTCATTTAATTTATTCTCCATAATTGGAGTCATCTGCTTTGTTTTCTATAGGAATTTCTTCTATTTTCTTTTTCTAGTCTTTGGGGAAGGTTTGCTCTGCAGATGCTTTGAAGATTTCCTAGGCAAGAATAAGTCTTGCCTCTCATGTAAGCTGAAAGCAGATATCCCACTGCATAACATGGCACTTCCATGGTGTACAATTAAACCCCTATTAAAATACTATTTTAAAGGGCTTATCCCCTAAATCGTCTTTTTTCTGTTGAACTTAAATCATCTTTTTTAACCCCAAAATTACACTACGAAAACTTACTGCACTCCAACCAGAATACCATAGTTTTAAAATTTAATTTATTGTTTCATTTTTTAAAGAGTTTTAAATCCCTTGAAACAAATGATGATATTGGTATCATAAAACAGGCTCAAAGACTTTGAGTAAAAATCAAAATTAAATTTATTTGTGGAAAGCTTCAATAAAACTTTTAGATCTGTGAGAATTTTCCTAGAAACAAAACAATTCACCAGTGAAAGAATCAGAGAAGAAGACAATTTCCGAGTGATCATTTTGGTCATCAGAAAATAGAATTGTGTGATTAAAAGGAGGGAAACAGTTTCTTCGTATTTTTGAAGTTGTGTGTTGCATATGGCTCAATGGAGGAGCCTAAAGGTCTTCAGTTGGATAAATGGTTGTCAAGCGCACAATTATCCAAGGATTTTGTACAAGTCGTTCAGCCTAAGCCGTGATGAAGACAGCTGGCTTAGGGTGGTACAAATAAAGCTCAATAAATAATGTCTAAGGTTATTATTAGCTGTATCAAAACTGTACATAAATAGCAGGTATCATGAATATTTTCTCAGCCAAAATAAATAATATGTAGGTTCTAATTTGTTTTCCATAGTTCATATTCAGAGGAAGTGTTATTCTCTCCTTTTCAACAAAAAACTGTCAATGTGTTGTGAACCTGGGGAATAAGATCTGTCTTGGGTAATATTGTCTTACTTTAGGTAAGAAAGCCAAAAGGAACTAAAATTTTGAATTTAAATTCTCAATTACAATAGAGGAAATGACTCTGAGTTTGTGTTTTCAAGTATAAGAATTTCTTCAGGACAAAATGTAAAATCTTCTATTTAATGTATTTGATTTTTCACACCTAAAAACATACATTTGTTTCAGAAATGATAAGGAACTAGGAAAAAGATGATTTTTTGATAAACTTTATAAACTAAGATATAGACACGTTAAAGTTTAATCAAAATCAAGCAAATATAGTTTAAAGTAATCCTGTTCAGCAGGTGAGTGAGGTATACTGTACCCAAGGGAAACATCTGTCTATTCAAGATTTATTCTTTGATTTGTGAATGAAAAGACACATTCAGACTCGAATGAGAATTACAGATTTGGCTAACTTTCATTCTTTAAGTTTAGGGAGAAAATATGTATTCTGATGAAAAGTGGAAACCATTTCTTAAAATGTGCAAGGGAGTTAGAGAGATCTTACAAATTCAAAATAAACAGTATTTTGTGGGAAGTGAAATCAGAAAATGCTTGGATAAACTTTAAATATTAAAAAATTCAACAGTTACTAAATTGTTCATAACATCATTTACTATAAATTTTACAACAAATAGTAAATGTGCTACATCTGCATACTGTGTGCAGAGGGGTCTCCAGAGAGACATAAAGGGCTGCCTTTTCTGTGGGAAACATGACCAGGAAGCAATGTGACGCGGTCAAGGCTGCTCAGAGGCACTTTACACTGTCCTCAGACAGCGGCCAGAATGCGAATTAAGTCAACAGACCAGGAGACTCTTATTACCACTGGATATTTTAAGTATTCAAATAGTGAACTTATAAAAGAAATTTCACACTTAATTTAGCCTTTTTGTTACATTAACCTTTTTGAATACTTTTCCATGGAGATAATTTATAAGTTTATTATGAAAATAGTATTTTATTATTCTCACCTCACATTACCGTGTTCTGTGAAGCAATTGGGGACTCTCTCAGTAGTGAAATCATCTAATTTACTTTGGAAATCATCAATGAATCACAGTGAAAATAAACACTTTAGAATCGCCCTTTTTATAGGGGAAGAGAACGGCAGGATGTAACTCATGTGCGAGCTCCTTTAGTGTTGCTGTGTGTTTTATACTGAACATATGTGTGTGTGAATGCTCTGGGGGGA
Organism: Galagoides demidoff; assembly: GCA_963574575.1. NCBI lineage: Eukaryota > Metazoa > Chordata > Mammalia > Primates > Galagidae > Galagoides > Galagoides demidoff. The sequence goes on along the minus strand of CAUYQV010123204.1, from coordinate 10,891 downwards.
ATCTGAAAGCAGAAACAAACCAACATTTATATCCATTTGCTAACACTCAGCTAGATTATTTCAGGCTGTCATAAATTTGTAGTGGGTCACCATCTGTGTCTCTTTAAAACTGCAACAGAGAAGAAAGGAGAATTTGTCTCAAGACCGCAAGGGTTTACTCTCTGGGGATGCATTTAAACCATCCATCTCTTGCCCTAAACCCAACGACTACGTGTGCTGATAATTTTTCCAACCTGCACATAAATTACTACCCAACACCAATTCAGATAGATTTCATACTTCAGAGTCCATTTTTTCATATGGTCTCTGTTTGGCAATCAGAAAATTCTATTACTTCACTGTACCTTCTACTCTTTATGAGTATAGCTCTTGTTTCTCTGATAAACTGTACAATTACCGATTGTAAAAGAAAAGTAATTGCAGCTAGTTTGTAAAAGGTTCCCAGTGGGCATTATAACCCACTCGATGTGACTAATATACTTTTTTATTCTCACTATTTTAAAGAACTGGTTCTATCAGTTTTACATTACCTAAGTTAGAAATGGCAGCAATAATTTGAGAACTTTTAATTTTACCAGTGCATAAATTGAAAGTATAGAAACAGAGGGGAAATGAAGATTCTTATTTTCTTTTAAACAAATCTCTCTGTTAGATTACTTTTTAAATATTCATTACTTGTGAAGTGAAAAATATCTCTTGTGAAATGGGCAAAGTAATGAAGTACTGATATCTGTGCTAAAGTAATTAGCTTCCCAAAGGTTAGTAATTTTAGGTAGCATTGGAAGATAATCTGTACTTTATCCTACTGTATTTGTATTTCTATATGATTTTATCAATGGGATAATTTAAGGGCAGTTACGTTAATGTCTATTAACAGGTACTTTGTTTTCATAGTTGCTTAGCAACTATGTGGTTGATGAAATCTATCGGACCTGAAGTCTCTTTCTTTTCAGAAAGTGTCAGCCACTGAGGTAGAGTGTTTGCAATATATTAGCAGTGTAATCCTTACACTCTGTAAAGGATTAGCAAGTAGTTTTATTTTCCAATACATTTTATTTGTGTTCTTCAAAACTCCTTTTGACCTCCATTCTTTGGAAGCTAAATATAGATTTTTATTCCATATTCAAGAGCTGTTCCTGCTAATTTGGAAGATTTGTTTCATGTATTAGTTCATAGAAGCATTGATTCGTCTTTTGTAATCAACCAATCAAGTTATTTTTAATTGAACATTGGTTGCATTTAAAATATTATGTTAGATTATTGGTGGATTGGTTAGATTATCTGCCTCCACCTAAGGGTTTAAAATTCACTTCAAGACCATACATACTGACACATATTGACCACAAAAGGCACTGTTTTATAAGCAAGCAATCGGTATAGAAAGTAAAGGAGTGAAGAGAAATAGCCAAAAATCATATTTGTTGATGTGATTCAAAAACAGATAAGTATTAGTCTGTGGTGGTGGTGGCTCATGCCTGTAATCCTAGGATGAGGCCTAGGAGACCTTATCCCCTGATTATCCTGGGAGGCTAAGGTTGCTGAATTGCCTGAGTTCAGGAGACAAAGACCAACCTGGGCAAGAGTGAGACCCTGTCTCTACTAAAAATAGGGAAAATTAGACAAGCTGTGGCAAGTGCCTTTAGTTCCATCTGCTAGGGAGGCTGAGGCAAGAGGATTGTTTGAGCCGAAGAATTTGAGGTTGCTGTGAGTTATGACTCCGTGGCACTATAGCCAGGGCCACAGAGCAAGACTCCCTCTCAACAAAAAAAAAAGGATAATCATGAAATTATAATAGATTTCTTGAATACAACAGATGAAGAAGAGAATGCAAATCTTTCTGGATAAAGAAAATAAAACCTTCCTAAAAGCCTCTTCAAAGTATGGTAACAAATAAAAATGGTAACACTTACAAAGATACATTTTTCTCTCAATTTTAATGCAACTAGTACTTAATTTAAAATGGAATTGCTACTTCTTGTCACATATTACATCCTTAGTAAAATAGCTGCTATGAATCATTTCCCTCACCAAATAACGCATGGAAGACGTCGACGGGAAAGACAGACAGAAATCTGTGTGTTAGAGAACACAGCTGTCCTCTGACCAACACAGGGACAGGATGTGACAATTTGCATTTTGAGTCCAACTGTTGCATTCATTCAGTTAGCAAGTATTTATGGAGCAGTATCATTCTCATAAACTGGTGCAGACCAGGAAGAAATAAGAAATAAGGAGGAACAGGAATGTAATTTTAGTACTTTTAAGTAGTTAGTTTACAAGAGTTAGGAATTTAAGACTTTCACTGTGTTCATTAACAAAAGTAATCAATAAATCTTTTAGTAAAGTGATTTCACATAATAGCTAAAATTAAATCATCCACTTAGCTATTTAGAGAATTTTTAGAAACAATTCCACATGCAGATTGTGACAGATGAGTAATGCACAGTATACAGACGGTGTCAAAAGATGTACACACATTTTAAGAAAGGTAAAAACTGTATTAACTTTGTAATACTCCAGACACATTTGACTACTACAATTATAAGAGGTGTCCAGCATGAATTGTATTCATCTTTGTTGGTATATATTGAGCATCCCAATTTTAATACATTTTTGCCTTTCTTAAAATGTGTGCACTTTTTTTTTGCACCCTCTACATATATGCATAAGTGAACTCAATAGGCTTTTAAAACATTAAGTAAAAAAGACCTGGGGTGGTGCCTGTGGCTCAAAGGAGTAGGGCACTGGCCCCATAGACCAGAGGTGGCGGGTTCAAACCCACCCCAGCCGAAAACAAACAAACAAACAAAATACAAACACAAAGATATAAGAAAAATAACAGTATGAGTTTGGGCATCCTATTAAAAAACAAATTGAAAAGTAAATTTCTCCTAGTCAATGTGCCACAAATTATAATTCCTGCAGATTTTTAGAATCCATATTATGTTGAAGAATCAGATAGTCTACGTTGGGTATACACAGTAGTAGTTTTTTCCACAGAAATATACCGGTAGCAATGTACATCACAATCTCACAAGTAAAAGATTATGGATATTTCTTGTATGATATTTCTTAAAACATAAGAAACTTGTCAAACCCAGAGCTGTGTGACTGGTGCACTCTCCCCACATTCCTTTAATCAGCCTACTGATTAAATATTGAGAGCCATTGCCAAGACCCTTTGAAGTTCAAAAGAATTATGAACAAGACACTGGATTCAAGTGGATTATACTCCATTTTCCAAATTTGAGTGAATTTTTAAAGCTTCTTTACAATTCAGTTTCTAAAATCCATTTCTCCATATACGTATCTGTTTCATTTTGTTTACTTATTTTGTTTGCCAGTGGTATAAGTAGTTGCATCGCCTGGTTTTAGTAACAGCACTAACAGAACATAAAGATCCCTCAATAAACTTGTGCCTGGACTTCCCTAAAACTATGATGTCTTCCCCATCCTTGGTGATTCAAAAGGAGCTGGAGGGACTTCCACCTGTAAGTTTTAAAATCATCAGTGGCTACGGTCCAATTCCTTCTCACCAGCTTTACCTCCAGAGAGTATGTCACGTAGGCATGGCGAGTTCTCCTGATCACCCAACTCCATGTAACTATTGTAACCTTCGTGCTTCTGTTTACATCTTTTCTATCGACCTCTTTTCAAGTGTTAGTTTCAATTATATTTCGTTAGCTATCATTGTTTGTATCTTTGAACGCTATTAAACTTTATTTATTTTACATATTATTAACTTCTTGAGTTTTGTTTTGCTATTTAGTTTTAGCATTGACTTTCTGGGTTTTTTTTTCCTAACATACTATATTATCCTCTTCAATACTTTTACATCTTCTTTCAAATTCTTTTATCTCTCCTTTCCTTTAACTGATTACATCACTAGACTAGCTAATAAAATGTTAATTAGCAAGTGAAAAACAATCACCCTTCTTTATTTTTTGTCTCAAGTATTTTACTATGCTAAGAAAAGATCCTTCAATTTCTACTCAGTTTTGATTTTTTTGTGGTAAATTATGTTGATTTTGACAAATAGTTTTTTAGAAATACTAACATGATAATTTACCTTAATAGATTTATCATATTGGCTCAATTATTATTGATTTATAAAAATTAACATTAAAAATAAGATAGTATTCTCTGTCATTTTTGAATATACTGTTGGACTTTTTGTATGAAAATTTTACTTAGAACATTTCAATCAATAATCATGAGTTTTTTTCTTTGCTTTCAATGCCTGGTTTAGGAATTGACATTATATTGTACTTCCTTTTCAAGCATGACTTGGAAATTTTCTTGCTTTTTGTGCAATCTGGAATAATTTTAATATTATAGCTTTAAGATTACCTGGAATCCCAAATTCTGGTAGAACTCCCCTGTGAAACCATTTGTATATGAGAACTTCATTGGTGTGGGAATAATAAGGAGGCAGTGAGCAGTTCCTTTTATGATTTTATTTTACTTGTTCTATGGAGATTTTTCTGTTTAAACTTTGTTTCTATATTCCTGGGTTATTCATTTCATCTACATTATAACATTTATTTGCAATTAGTTGGACAAATCATTCTCTCTACATTTTTTATCTCCTTCAGGAATTATTTTTCCTCTTTGAGATTATTGATTTTGCCTATTTGTGCTATTTATCCTTCCATGATTACAGTAGAACCTGTAAGTTGACCACCCACGGGACTGTACAAAACTGGTCAACATGCACAAGTGGTCAACCTGAGGAGCTAGGCTGCTGTGCTACACACACATGTGCTGCACACCTGCTCTGTGAGAATTAGGTGGACTTAAGGAGGTGGTTGATATAGGTAGGTGGTCAGCTATGGAGGTTCTGGTGTGTTTATTTGCTAATCTGTGTTATTTTAATTCTTTTGTGATTGCTTTTGCATATTTGTGCTATGTGTTTTTTAGATTTTATTTTTTGTTTTAAATGTTAGTTCTGTTAGTCCTACAATTTATTTCCATATAGACCCCATCCAAGTATGCTCTTGTATTTGCTATTGCAATAGTTCTGGTCCCTTCTAGAGGTGGAGGAGAAGGAAAGTTGCCTTATTTGGCTTTTTCTAGTTTTAAGAGTTTGCTTATCCATCTGTCTTCTTTTGGTCATTATCGCCTGAAGCAGTCACTGTGACAAAGTTTTCAAAGACCCATTGAAAGGACTTTCTCATTGATGTCTCTCCATTAGGACTAGGAGGCCAGTCACGTAGGAGACAGACTGCAGGCAGAATCTGTGCATCTGAGGAATTTCCTGGGAGCGCTTTGAAAGTAGAAAACCAGAGTCTGTTGCTTGGCCTTGAGGTCACCAGAAACCTTTACTCCCCAAACTTGGTATCTTGTTTTTTAGTATTGTTAATTTTTACTTTATAGTTAGAAAATCTTATGCATGTATTTGTTAGACTTACTGACACTAGATGGCATTCTTCAGAGGTCAGTAGATTATAGATTAACTATTTGTATGTGCTGTGTGGCAGTAAAGATCCCTCATATAAGCACGAAAGAAATAAAGGTTTTTTTGCTACTTGCCTGAGCAAGCGGTAGCCACCCTACTCTTCAGAGACATTCTGACTGCTACCGTGTTTCCTCAAAAATAAGACACTGTCTTATATTTATTTATTAGGTACTTCACTTAGGAAAATGGTCTCCAGTTTCATCCACATTGTTTCAAAGGTTTTAATTCATCCATCTTCATGGCTGAGTAGCATTCACAATATACATATACCACATATTGTTAATCCATTCATGGATTGATGGACACTTGGGTTGATTTCACATCATCGTGACTGTGAATTGTGCTCCAATAAACATTTGGGTGCCGGGGTCTTTTTGATAAAATGACTTATTTTCCTTTGGGTGAATAGCCAGTAGTGGGATTGGTGGACCAAATGGTAGGTCCATTTTTAATTCTTTCAGGAATCTCTATACTGTTTTTCACAGAAGTTGTACTAATTTGCAGTCCAACCAACAACTTTATAAAGGAGATTTCTGTGTAATTTGGTGAATGAATAAAACCTCTAGAGTCTTTACTGTAATCTGTGGGCTTTGGCATTAATCAGTATGCTTTTTTCTATCAATAGAAAAATTTTAGCTTGAACTCTATTGTGTCTTATATTAGGGCTGCACCTTGTGTGAGCCAAAAGAGCAAAATTGTGTTACACTTACACAGAGAAAAAAATCTTACCCTAACCAGACTTTTCTAATGACTCAAATGATGCAGGTAATCGGAAGCTACAGGTGAAGCATTATTTTCTTAGAGAAGTACTATCTTCAACATTAATATGACATTTTTGTCCCAATTGGATATGCTGTGGCTTTGATTTTCACAGATATTTGTAAACGATTGCTGTATGTAGAAACTGCATTAAGGGAGACATTTTATTATGGAGCACCCCTGTTTTATAGCCCATCAATTAGTTTATGTGACTCTCCCCCTTTCTCTAGCCAACCATGCCTATAAATCCACAAAATTCAATTTTGTTGATTATAAACAGTAGAAATGAGCCAGAAATAGCCTCTCCATTGCTATGGCATATAGGTTAAAGTTCTATGTTTTAAGAGGGTAATAAAATCTGGTGAGTGTTTCAATTAGAACACATGAAGCTTAGACCACATAAGGGCTCCGTAAGTCCTTAAATAACTGTTCTATCAAAATAACTGTTCTATCAAGACATTGATTAAGAAGGGAATTCTGAGTACTCTTGAACTGTGGAGTGCAGATATGCTTAGAAATATAACCACATTATTATATTGCCAAGATAATAATGACTAAAATAGACTGGGAAATTCAACTTTAAATTAAATAGATATTTTATTGGTACCAAATTTTTGTATCTGAATATAGCTAAGATTAATCCATAAAATTATATTTTTCTCTTTAGTATGTGAGCTTAAATTCATTTTGCACTACCATCTTTTGTTTTTTAAGGGGAAGAAACATTTACCAACTTTCACCTGGCATGTACCAAGCAAATGCAAACACACAGAAATTGCATGGTAGCAATGAGCATTTACATGTAACATTCCAAAAACTCTTTCAAAAAGTTTAATGTTATCTGTCTTTGTAAAACTAGAAGGTCTAATGTTAAATCACTCCAAAATTCTTGGGTTTCTTTTCTAATTTGTAAGCTATTAAAATTTCAATTTAAATCCCTGTCTTCATCCTGTTTTCTTATTAATATTATGAACAACAATATTTTTATTATTATAATGTATTTTTCTAATGATGAAGAGCTGCTTTTATTTCTCTCACATATATTAAGTATGTGATTTCCTAAGAATATTAGGAATTTAGTATCAGTGAAAAGTTTATGATAATATTGTTATTTTAATTAATTAATTAATTAATTAATTAATTTTTATTTATTCATTTTCTTTTTTGAGACAGAACCTCAAGCTGTGCCCCTCAGTAGGGTGCCGTGGCATCACAGCTCATAGCAACCTAAATTGCAATCTGGTATACCCAGATATGGAATTGCAAGATTTAATGGTGATTCTATTTTTAATTGTTTGAAGAATTTCCTCTTTCTTCTAGAAGAAAGACTACAGGTACCTGTCACAACCCCCAGCTATTTTTTTATTGCAATTGTCATTGTTGTTTTAGCTGGCCTGGGCTGTGATTGAGCCCACCAGCCTGGGTGTATGTGGTCGGCACCCCACCCACTGAGCTATGGGCGCCACTGATAATGTTATTTTAAAATTTCAATTACGGCAAAATGCATATAACATAAAATTTACCATTTTCACCATTTTTAAGTGTATAGTTCAGTGGTATTACACATATTCACATTGTTTTGCTATCATCATTATTATCCATCCACAAAACTCTTTTCTTCTTTCAAAACTGAAACGATATGCCTATTAAACAATACCTACCCATTACTCTCCCCCTGCCCCTGGTAATCACCACTCTACCATCTTCTGTAGTAATTTAACCTCACCAGGTACTTCGTGTAAGTGGAATAATACAGTATTTTTCCTTTTACAACTGGATTATTTCACTTAGCATAATTTATTCAGGGTTTATCCAAGTTGTGGTGTGTGTCTGGATTTCTTTCATTTTTAAGACTGAATACGGCTCGGCACCTGTGGCTCAATCGGCTAAGGCACCAGCCACATACACCTAAGGTGGCGGGTTCGAATCCCCAGCCCAGGCCCGCCAAACAACAATGATGGCTGCAACCAAAAAAGACTGAATAATATTCCATTCTATGTATTTGCCAGATTCTGTTTACTCATCTATTGGTGGACATTTGGACTGTGATGATTGTGAATAATGACTCTCTAAAAGTGGATGCACAAATACCTCTTTGAGCCTCTATTTTCATTTATTTTAGGTAGACCCAGATATGGAATTGCTAGATTTTATGGTGATTCCATTTTTAATTGTTTGAGGAATTTCCTCTTTTCTTCCACAATGACTGCACCACTTTATAATTCCACCAATGGTGAGTAAGCATTCCAATTTCTCCACATCTCAACCAATATTTATTTTCTGTTTTCTCTGTTTGATTCTTGTTTTTTTTTAAATTCTTTCTTTGTGTGTTCTTTGTTTGTTTAGAACTGTCATCTTAATGGGTGTGAGACTGTATCACGCTGTGGTTATAATTTGCATTTTGCTAGTGATTAGTGATGTTGGACATCTTTTCATGTGTATATTGCCCATTTGGGTATCTTCTTTAAAGAAATGTCTATTTACAACATTTACTCCTTTTTGGTGGTTTTTATTGCTTTTGTTTTCCCCCATCCCAGGGCTGGCCTTTCCACTCTGGCACATGTCCTATGATGCACAGAGGGTTTAATTTTGCTGTTGTCCAGCCTGTATATTCTTCATTTTTCTTTCAATCCTTTTGGTGTCAAGAAATCATTGTCAATTCCAGGATCTTAAAACGTTTACCCTATCCTTTTCTTTTAAGATTTTCTTCTACATTTACTGGGACCGTTTTAGCGTCTTACATTTACTTTTTGATCCATTTTCAGTTGACTTTAAGTAAAGATCCAACTTTTTTCTTTTGCATGTAGATATTCAGTTTTCCAGCCCCATTTGTTAAAAAGACCACTTTTTCTTCTGTTGAATGGCTTGGCACCCTACTCAAAATCACTGGCCCACATCTGTGAGAGTTTACTCTGGGCCTTCCCATCCGTCCCATTGCTCTATTTGGCTGCTTTCATCCAGCACCACCCTGCCCTAACTGCTGGAGATCTGCAATAAGTTTTGAAATTAAGCAGGTGAGACCTCCAAATTTACTCTTCATTTTTGAGATTGTTTGGCTACTGGAGGTCTCTTGAGATCTTATATGAATTGTAGGATGGACATCTCTGTTGCTGAAAAAAAAAACCTTGTTTGGACTTTGATAGGGACTGCATTGAATCTCGAGATCTTTTTGGTGAGTACTGACATCTTGACCATATTAAGTTTTACAATGCAGAAATACAGATATATTTTCATTTCTAGTCTTCTTCAATCTCTTTTATCAAAATTTTGGAATTTTTAGTGTATAAGTCTGTCTCCTTTCTGGTTACCTTTATGCCAAAGTATTTTACTTTTTCCATTGTCATTGTAAACAGAACTGTTTCCTTCATTTCCCTCTTGAACTGTTCATTGTTAGTGTATAGAAGCATGATTGATTTCTGTTTGCATCCAGTGACTTTTCTGAATTCATTTACAGGAAAATCCCTGTTATCTGGTCTGGCCAGAAAAGAAATCAGAGGTTAAAGTTAGTGCCATACTCTGCGCAGCACTCCCATGATTCCACATGTTCTCTCTGACAGTTTTAATGCCATGTGCTTTACTTGAAATTAAAAAATATCATAGTGAAGTTGAAAAGTGTATTGACTGCCATTTAACTAAAATTGTATACTGTATTTACAAAGCAGTTTGATAATACAGTAAAACTGTGTTATCATAAGTAACCTTTGTCTTTATTTGTCTGTAATTAGTGTATTTCCATATTAATATCAAGTCTTTACAGAGTTTGTCTTATGTACAGTGTGGGGTTTAGAATTAGTTAGGCCTGTTTTTAATGGTAATTCTAAAGCAGCAGGAAACTACATTTATCTGGAATCTATCACTCCCCATCAGTGCTGGATAACCAGAGATTGCTGTGTTAGTTAATTCAGTTTTTGTTTGCTTCTGGAATTTTTTAGATTTTCTACATATAAAATCATGAACAAATGATTTTATGAACAAATTTTATGAACAAATATCTATGAACAAATTTTATTTCTACCTCTTCAATTTGAATGTCTTTGATGATATTATTGTAATTTAAACATCATTAAGTAAATTGACAAGCCATTCAATCTATCCTTAGAAGCTGCCTTTAACCTAAGACATCCACACAGCAACAAGTGTGTACTTCCCTCCAGACTTAACATAAACTTTGGAAAAAGGAGTTGTAATGATTGACCTCCTGAGTCTCTTTCCTAAAGTCATAATTGGGCCATTCAGGCAAAAACCTATATAAGCCCCTGTCTGGGCCCGGGTCTTTGGTCGTTACAGCCCAGGAAGCTTCTTTCAGTGACCTGTGGACTAGACCTCAGATAGCGTGTTTCCTTGATCATAGTGCTTGCAGTTATCCCAGTGAGTAGTTTAGCATAGTGTACACAGGATTCTTAGCATAGTGTTATTTGTTTTGTTAGCATAAGTTCACATATTTTTATCCTAGTTAGATTTCATTAGTAGTGTTAGCCTATTTAGTGCCCCAGTTAATATAGTTTGTTAGTATTCTTAGCATAGTGAGTATTAGTTGTTGTTGTTGATTAGTTATTTAGTGTAGTTTATCTAGCGTAGTGGTAGAGTAGTCAGGCTTCCCATGGAGCCTGGGGTAGCCTCTGTGTCTCTGGACAAGGAGGTCCTCCAGGACTATGAGTTCTTAAAGACCATTGG
>CAUYQV010123203.1:0-14846 GCA_963574575.1 Galagoides demidoff | reverse complement strand
GCCCCCCCCCCCCCCCACGCTGACCCCCGGGGGGGCCCGGCCCGCGCCCCCCCCCCCCTCGCGTACCCCCCCCCCCCCCCCCCCCCCCCCCGTCTCTGGGCGGTGACACAAGCGCCGGCCCCCGCAAAGATGCGGACACTGGGAAAGAGGCGTGGAAGGGTGGCGAGGGACAGAAAGGGAAAGAGACTGAGACTGAGATGGAGAGAGTGACAGATGGAGAAATGGAAACAGATCTGGACAACTAGAAACCTCAAACCAACAGGCTCCCCGCTCTTCTCCCCCTGTTTGGAGTCTTAGCGCCCAGTTCCGATGTGGACCACCCTTCTCCCCGTTAGTACCCCCTCTCCGTGGCCCCCACCTCAGAGCTTGTTCACAAGCTTGGACACAGGACCTTAAGCCATCAGTCCAGGGATCTCACAAGCCCCGGGAGCCTCCTCTGGGACCCACAGGAATACCCAGACTCCACCAGCCTTTGGGAAGCACCCCTTCCACTCTCTCTGGATCCTGGGCCTAATCCACCTGGCCTGAGACTCTGCAGCCAGCAGGAGTCTCCCCCTCTGGGAAAATCTCCAGACTGGTTCTGCTCCCCACTCCACCCCTCCCCACCCACAACCTGTCACAGTGACCCTCCAGACGGATGTTGTCCTTGGCCAGCCCATATGCTCCAGATGTGTCCAGAAAGAATCAGCTCGCCTCTGGATGTGTCGTCCTGGGTTGGAGGGTGGGTGGTGGCTGACCTCAGCAAGTGGGCAAACAGATGGAAAAAAAACTCCACTGTCCCAGAAGGTGGTAAACTTAGACGATTTCTTGATCTCACTTTATTTTAATACGTAGTAATGCTTTCTCACTGCTGGGCCTTCCTGGGGGCAGTGTAGAAAGAGGGGGACATGTTTCTAGGTAAAGAAGATGTGATACAAATAATTGAAGCTTTGCTGCTTGGAGGAGGGAGAACGAAGGTCAAGGAAGACGACGTGAAGGATGTGACATTTGAGCTGGGGCTTCAGGGAGAGGTTGGATTTCAACAGGTGTGGAAGAGGGGGTGGGGCTCAGGCACAGAGAAACTGGAGGGTGTGGCTTTGCAGGTGGCTTTCCCTGGCGGTGGGGTGTGAGAGGTGAGGAGGCTGAACGGGTGAGTGAAGGGGTGAAGGGCTTTGAGGGCCAGCTTGAGTGGCCAGGAGTTAATCTGGTGGGCAATAGGGAGCCGTGGATGGTGCTTGAGTAGCAGAGATGCTCCCTGTTGGTTGGTTTTGTTTTAAAGCTCATTAGAGTTTTTCTTTTAATTAGTTAATTTTTTAACTTATAATTCACACATCACTAAAGTTTTTTAATTTTTAAGGATGTAGATTTGCCCAATGACACTGGCAAAGGAAGCTCAATAGAGACACTTTGGAAAAATGTAAAAATTCACAAAGAGCAAAGACTTGAAAGGGATCCTTCTAGTGGCTGAAGAGGGGCAGGGGCAAAGGGTAGAATAGCTGAGACCTAAGAGGGACTGGAACTGAAAGCCAGCAGTGCATTGCATTGGTCACCAGCTAAATGAGGTGTTCTAGAGAACAGAGGAGGAAGAGGAGATAGGACATCCACATGGCTTCTCTGCTTTCAGAGAAATAGAGACTGGGATGAAAGGCATGGGCATGGGATACACTGAAAGTGGGCTTCCTGGGCGGCGCCTGTGGCTCAATGAGTAGGACGCCGGCCCCATATACCGAGAGTGACAGGTTCAAACTGCCAACAAACTGCCAACAAAAAGCCCCAGCCAAACTGCAACAAAAAATAACCGGATGTTGTGGTGGACGCCTGTAGTCCCAGCTACTCCGGAGGCCGAGGCAAGAGAATCGTCCAAGAGCTGGAGGTTGCTGTGAGCTGTGACACCATGGCACTTACCGAAGGTGACAAAGTGAGACTGTCTCTAAAAAAAAGAAAGAAAGAAAGAAAGAGAGTGGGCTTCCTGGTCGTGCGACCTTAAATTAGTCACATGACTGGTCTGAGCCTCCATCCCCCTCTAGATAAGACCACAGGATGAGAGGGTATCTGTAGCACGCTCAGCCTTACATCTGGCAGAGAGCACAGATTAGACAAACATCAGCCCTTTGAGTTTGCAGTTCGATTTGGGCTACCCCAGAAGTCCTCAGCCAGAGCAAATTTTCCCCTAAGGACACTTTTGGCAATGTCCAGAGACACTTTTAGTTGTCACACTGGTTGGGGGGGTGCTACTGGTATCAAATGGGTGGAGGCCAGAGATGTCACTCAACACCCTACAGTGCACAGGCCAGTCCCCACCACAAAGAATGAGCCAGCCCCAGATGTCAACAGTGCTGATATTGGGAAACCATGGGTCACCTTCAGTCTAAAAGGCCCGTGGGTTGTTGAGGGAGATACCCAGGAGGCAGCTGGGCTCAGCATAAGTATACATCATGAATCACCTGCATTGATAAGACAGTGGTGGAGAGCCAGAGAGGTCACTTGAAAAGGGAGGAGGACAGAGAAGTGGAGGGATAGACAGAAATGTTGGTCACATCACAGCTGCATTTAGAAAGAGGACAGGCAGAGGCACAAAACTGGAGAAGGAGATTGTGGGAGAGTGGTAATAGGTACCCTCAGCCATACCTAGTGGCCAAGAAACCTGAACTCTGGGAAAGGACAGAGCTGTGTAGTTGCCATATCACCAGAGTACTCAGCTGAGCACAGCCCAGGTCTTAGCGGACTGAGGTCAGAATGGGAGGGGAGGAAGTGAAGGAAGTGGCTGGATGTGGGACGTGGTAGTCGAAAGCCATCCAGAGGCAGTACAGCAGAATGCAGCAGGAATCCAGCAAAAGATCTTTTCCTGGGGCTCCAAAAGCTCACAGCAGACATTTAGGGGTAGAGATAGAAAGTAGAGGGATCTCCTCATCTGGAGATGTAAAATGGTTCAGCCACTGTTTGGTAGTTCCTCAAAAAGCTAAACATGGACTTAACCATATGACCCAGAAATTCCACTCCTAGGTACAGACTCAAAATAATTGAAAATAGATTCTTTCAAATATATTTGTGTGCTGTATGCTCATACAGTTATATTCATAATCACCAAAAGGTGGAAACAACCCAAATGTCAACGAACAATTGAGTAAAGAAATTGTGGTTCAGCTAAGCGCCTGTGGCTCAAGTGGCTAAGGCACCGGCCACATACACCTGAGCTGGTGGGTTGGAATCCAGCTGGGGTCTGCCAAACAACAATAATGGCTGCAACCAAAAAATAGCCAGGCATTGTGGCGGGTGCCTGTGGTCCCAGCTACTTGGGAGCAGAGGCAGGAGACCCGCTTGAGCCCAGGAGTTGGAAGTTGCTGTGAGCTGTGATGCCATGGCACTCTGCCCAGGGTGACAGCTTGAGGCTCTGCCTCAAAAAAAAACAAAAAAAAAAAAAGAAATTGTAGTTCATCTTTACAATGGAATATCATTCAGTCAAAAAAGAATCAGCACCCATAGCACAGTTGGTTACAGTGCCAGCCACATACACTGAGGCTGGCGGATTCAAACCTGGCCCGGGCCAGCTAAATAACAATGACAACTGCAACGAGAAAACAGCCGGGTATCGTGGCAGGCACCTGTAGTCCCAGCTACTTGGGAGGCTAAGGCAAGAGAATTGCTTAAGCCCAGGAGTTTAAGGTTGCTCTGAGCTGTGATGCCACAGCACTCTACTGAGGGTGACATAGTGAGACTCTGTCTCAAAAAAAAAAAAAAAAGGAATCAGTTCTGACCCATGGCACAATAGATAAATGAATCTCACAAACATTGTTCTGAATGAAAAAAGCTAGACATAAAAGGTCACACGCTATTTTATTACATTTATAAGAAATACCCAGAAATAGGCAAATCCATACACAGAAAATGAAGTAATGGTTTCCCTTTTACCAAACCCACCAAGAATATCTCCCCCACTTGAAAGCCTTCATATATGCTCTTTCCTCTGCTTGGAATTCTCTTCCTGTCTCCCACCCAGCTAACTTATCCTTCAGATCTCAGCTTAAAGGTCATTTTCTCTGGGTGCTTCCCCAGTGACTGGGTCCAGTGCAAGCCCATCTTCTGTAGGCCACAGCCCTGTGTGTCCCAGAAAAATCACTCTGGGAATGATTTGTGTGTCTAGTGTCTCCCTGGATGGGACAGTGAGCTCCATGTTGATGGACAGGGTCTTCCTCATCCCCTGCCTTTTCTACAGCACCAGCTAGTACATCACATGTATTCATTCAACAAATTCCAAGTTCCCACACAGTACCAGGTATTTGTCTACAGTGAACAAATAGAAACACATAATCTAAATGGGTATATTCTGTGTGATACATGCTATGGAGGAAAATCCACAAAGTAAGGAGATGGGGAAGACTTCTCTGAAGAGATGATATTTGAGCAGAGACCTTAAGGGAGGGAAGAAAGGCATTCCAGGCAGAGGACACAGCTTGTACAAAGGCCCTGAAGTTGGACTGTGACCTTAAGGAATAGCCAAGAGACTAGTGAAGCTGGACCAGAGTGAGCAAAGGGGAGAGTGGGAGAAGATGAGAACAGGAAAATTACAAGACAGATTAGGTAGGACCTGGGGGACCACTAGGAGGACTTAGGTTATTACTCTGAGGAAGATGGGAGCCACAGAGGGTTCTGAGCAGAGAAAGGATATAGCCGGACTTGGGTTTTTCTCTGTAGGCTTACTCTGGTTGCAGTATTATGGACAGACTAAAGGGGGAGCAAGAGCTTCCTCAGCACCCGGCGCTGGAGGGACAGAGACACGCAAAAAGTGGTGGATTTGTTTTAAAGGTAGAGCTGAAAGGTGGGTGACAGATTGGATGTGACTCCTAAAGGTTTGAGCCTGGAAAATATTTAGGCTGGAATTTTTAATGGAGTGAATAGAGGAGGGGTGAAGAGGAGAGAGAAAAAGACAGGCAAACAGAAAGATATGGGTGAAAGGAAGGAGGAGAGAGAAGTTCAGGTGGAAATTCAGGGACTGATTGCTTTATTGTCAGATACCAACAAAGACCCAGGTGGGTGCAGGAAGATGCCTTGGGGCAGGTGGAAAGAGGAGAGTTCCTTGAGGTCTTCTAGAGAGGGGGTGAGTGGGAGTAAGGGGTGTGACTGGGGCAGGGGACCTTTCCTCCTGCTCTGGTACCCCTCCCTTCTGGGCCAGAAATCCTAGTGATCAAGTCACTCTGGAGGAAGCCAGATGGGAGGTGGGAAACAAGACGCTCACCAGGTATGACTGGGAAGGTGTCTTCTCTGGCCTTTGCCTAGAGTGACCTAGCCACCTCCCCTCCTCCACACACACCTGTCTCCATGTCCCCAGTTCATGGGGATTAATCACCACCTTCTTCTCCCAGGGCCCGAGGGCCCCAGGATTAGTGAAGGAAAGAGAAAATGATGCAGCTAACACCTAACGAACAGGTCATGCCGAAGTCCCCTCAGCTAATCAGAGTCCTCCTCCTACACCTCAGCCAATTAAATGCTCTCCTATACCTCGGCCAATCAATTTTCAACCACCTTTTTCTCATCCTATTAGATTTCGACTTCTGCCCCTCTGTCAATCTCCTTAGTCTTCTACCCCTCAGCCAATGAGACTCTGCCTTAGCTAATTAAATTATGTTTCTAACTCTCAGCCAACCACACGTTCATATCTTACTTCCCAGCTAATCAGATATTGCCTTATCTGCCCACCTAACCTACTACTTCTACTTTCCAGTCCCTTAGCCAATCAAATTCTGCCTCCCCTCTCCAGCCTATCAGAAACAACCCTCT
Source organism: Galagoides demidoff (assembly GCA_963574575.1). NCBI lineage: Eukaryota > Metazoa > Chordata > Mammalia > Primates > Galagidae > Galagoides > Galagoides demidoff. The sequence goes on along the minus strand of CAUYQV010123203.1, from coordinate 9,092 downwards.
CATCCTTCAGCTAATGAGAATGCCACTTTAGGAAAAGCCTGCGGATGTACAGGTCTGACTCTACGACTTGCCAGCTCTCTGATCTTGGGTACATCTCTTAACATTTCTGTGCTGCTTTTTTCCTCAACTTTAAAATCACTTTCCTAAAACTGAAAAAATAAAATAAAATAACCTTCCTTCTCCCTAAAGTTAATAGTCCTAAGGCTCTAACAGACAAGTGAGTATGAAAAGAGGTCTATTCCCAGGAAAATGTTGTATAAATTTCCCTTATTACTTCTCCTTCCCCCAAATCCCCTAAAGTTGTTCCCTCTGCTGGAATGCTCTTTTCTGTGGGACCAACTCCTATTCATCCTTCAAAACCCCTGTAGCAGCCCTTCATCCAGAAACTTTTCTGTTCCCCCTTCCCTGGCTTTACCCTAGCTTTCCCACCTGAGTTCTCTCAGCTAGCCCAGTCCTGACCACATGGGGCTGAGAGTGGCTATCTGCATTTAAGACCGAGATGGAAACCTGAGAGCCCAGAGGTGAGGACTTTTGGGGCCCCAGGGTGAAGACATTCAACCAGTTGCTGACCAACTAAGCCAATAAAAAAAATTGATTTTCATACTGATCAATTAGAAAGAAGTCCAAAATTGGACTTTTGAGGACTTTCTCAGAGGAGACTAAGAGCCATAGATTTCTCTAGATTTTGAAAAAAATAGGTTAATAATTTTGTTTTGTAAGTGGGAGGCCCAGAGAAGGTAGTGACGTGCCCAAGGTCACATGGCCTGGTGGGGACAGAGTCAAGACCTGAACTCCTGTGATCCATCTGAAGAGCATCCCTAGATTCCAGTGCTGAACATGGAAAAGGCCTTCATCCTCATGAGCCTATTTAGGAGAAAAGAAAATGTATATCTATAATGATAAGTCCAACAGTCAGGAGAGTCAACAGGTGTTTCCTGAACACTGTATGCCAGGTACTGGTGTCAGCTCTGGGTATACAGCACTGAGCAGGATGGGTCCCAGCCCTCCTAGAGTTCTATTCAACTCAGGGAGGCAGCGATAAACAAGCAAATTAATAACATAACATCAGATAAGGATCTGAGTACACAGGATAAGATCATAGAGAAGGACTGAGAACCTAGTATAGATAAGGGTGTTAGGGACGGCTTCGAGGAGGAAGTGATGATTTTTTGTTTGTTTGTTTGTTATTTTTAAGTATCATGGATAAATATAGTTGTATATCTTTATAGGGTACATGTGATGTTTTGATATAGGCATACAATGTGAATTAACCAAATCAGGGCAATTGGGGTATCCATTACCTCAGGCATTTAACATTTCTTTGTGACAAGAACACTCCAGTTCCACTCTTTTATTTATTTTAAAGTATTTCCTTGTTGATTATAGTCACTTTATTGTATTATCAAACATTATTCATTCTATCTAACTATATTTTTTGCACCAACTTTATCCCTCCCTCCCCACTACCCTTCCCAGCCTTTAGTAACCATCATTCTACTTTCTGTCTTTATGAGGTCGATTGTTTTTAATATGTAGCTCCCATATATGAGCGAGAACATATGAGATTTGTCTTTCTGTGCTTAGCTTATTTTACTAAATATAATGTTTCTCCAGTTTCATCCATGTTGCTGCAAATAGCAGGATTTCATTCTTTTTGTGGCTATATAGTATTCCACTGTGTATGTGTGCCACAATTTCTTTATCCATTCATCAGTTGATGAACACTTAAGTTGATTGCATATCTTGGCTATTGTGGATAATGCTGCAGTAAACTTGGGAGTGCGGGTAACAGTGAGTTTACTGGATCATACAGTAGTTCTATGTTTAGGTTTCTGAGGAGCCTTCACATTGTTCTTCATAGTGGTTGCACTAATTTACATTCCCAACAACAGTGTATGAGGGTTCCCTTTCTCTACATCTTCTTCAGTATTCGTTATTGCCTGTCTTTTTTATAAAAAGCCATTTTAACTGGGGTGAGACAATATCTCATCCTAGTTTTATTTGCATTTACCTAATGATGAGCATTTTTCATATGCCTGCTGGCCATTTTGTATGTCTTCTTTTGAGAAGTGTCTATTCAGGTTTTATGTCCATTTTCTTAACCAGATTATTTGGTTTTTTTCCTACGGAGTTGTTAGAACTCCTTATGTATTCTAGTCATTAATCCTTTGTCAGAAGGGTAGTTTGCACATATTTTCTTCCATTCTGTAGGTTGTCTCTTCACTTTGTTGATTTTTATTTTGTTTTGATTTTTTGCTGTGCAGAAGCTTTTTAGCTTGATGTGGTCCCATTTTTCCAATTTGGCTTTGGTTGCCGATGCTTTGGGGGTATTACTCAAGAATTCTTTGCCCAGACCAATGTTCTGAAATATTTTCCCCATGTTTTCTTTTAGCAGTTTCATAGTTCGGGTCTTAGATTTAAGTCTTTAATCCATTTTGATTTCGCTTTTGTGTGTGGTGAGAGATAAAGGTCTAGTTTCATTCCTCTGCATATGGATATCCAGCTTTCCCAGCACCATTTATTGAAGAGACTGTCCTTTTCCACATATGTTTTTGGCACCTATGTTGAAGATAAGTTTGCCATAAATGTGTGGACTTGTTTCTAGTTTCTTCATTCCATTGGTCTACATGCCTGATTTTATGCCAACACCATGCTGTTTGGAGTTACACAGCTCTGATATAATTTGAAGTCAGGTAAGGTGATTCCTAGGAAGAAGTGATGTTTCAGTGACACCTGAATGATATAAGACATGAATGTGAGCATCCTAAGCAAAGCATGCAGTGAGTGCCCCTGGGGCTGGAATGAGTGTGGCATCCTCCAGAAGCCTGAGGCCAGTAGACTGAGGGACTCAGTAAGAGAGATTGGAGGGGTTGATAGAAGTGGGATTGTGAAAATTCAGAAGCTAAGAGTGAGGAAGTAACTTACACAATGGGTTTCTACTGGGTGCCAGACAGAAAGGAGAGGGAAAGAGCAGAGAAACCAACAGCAGCCAATGGCTAAAGGCAGGGAGGTGCCTGGCACGCCATCCCATTTGAGGCACCAGAAAATCACACTGCCTATGGCTGTGCTGATATAAACAGCAGAGCAGAGAGGGGAGTGAGTGGGTTAGGTGAGGGCAAGGGTGGCATAGCCACCTCCACCAGGGAACCAGTTGCTGTCCTTTGTGACCACAGGCCACCAAAGGCTGACTCAGCAAGCTTTTGTGGTGCAAAGGTCAGCTCCCCAAAGAGCAAAACAAAACAGCAGCAAACTCCCTCCCTAGAGAACCTGTCTTTAGAATCTCTCTTCACTGGCTTCTGAAAGGGTTAGGAAGCTTCAAGAAACTTCTCAGAATGGCTTGCAGACTAAGAATGGGAAAGCACATGTATTCAATATTCATGGAATGGAACGGAACACCACATGTGCTCAATATAATTGGAACTAGTTGATCAACACTTATGTATACATATGGAAGCAAACCTCAACAAAATTCAAGCAGGTGGGAGAGGGAGGAGGGAAGGGTACATTCACACCTAACAGGTTCACCACACACTTTCTGGGTGAAGGGCACACATATAACTCTGACTTAAAATACACAAGAGCAAATTATGTAACCAAAACATGTGTACCCCTATAATATTCTGAAATAATAAATAAATAAATAAAGATGTTTTTCTAGCAATTAAAAAAAAAAAAAAAAACACTTGCAGGCTGGGTTGAGTTCTCCCCAATTGCTGTGTAACTTTCAGCAAATTACTTCACTCCTCCGAGCCCCAGCTGACCTCATTTTGTTTTTTGTTTTTGTTTTTGTTTTTTTTGAGACACAGCCTCAAGCCATCCCCCTGGGTAGAGTGCTATGGCATCACAGCTCACAGCAACCTCCAACTCCTGGGCTCAAGCGAGTCTCCTGCCTCTGCCTCCCAAGTAGCTGGGACCACAGGCACCCATCACAACTCCCGGCCATTTTTTGGTTGCAGCCATCATTGTTGTTTGGTGGGCCCGGGCTGGATTCCAACCCGCCACCTTAGGTGTATGTGGCTGATGCCTTAGCCACTTGAGCCACAGGCGCCAAGCTTCATTTTGTTTTTTTGATACATTTGTAAACTAAACGCTTAATATGGGCTCCATTCTCTGCCTACATTATCAAATTCATTCTCCATGAGAAGACTGTGAGGAGAATTATGATCATTGAATTATGATCATTTACAGGTAGAGAAGCTAAGAGTGAGGAAGTAACTTGCCCAAGTTGGGAATTAAACACAGGTCTGTCAGATTCCAGGGATTGCAAGGCTATTTGGTGGTCAATCCTAAGACTCTCCTTAGCAAGTGGGTGGCATCCAATGGCACATAGCAAATGGGAAATATTCTGATAGTCATTAGCCTCAGACTGGCATAGGACCACCTCTCTTAGCCTCAGTTTCTTTGTCTGAAAAATGGGGTGTTTAACCAGGCTCCAGTTAGAATTCTCTCCTCAATGGCTTTGGAAGGCACCAGAGATATATAAAGTGTAAAAATAAATGGTGGGTACTGGTAGTTCTTCAAAAAGTTAAACATAGATCTAAGGGATGCAAGGTTGGTTTAACATACCCAAATCTATAAATGTAATACACCATATCAACAGAAGCAAAAACAAAGACCATATGATCCTTTCAATAGATGCAGAAAAAGCAAATGATGAAATTCAGCATCCTTTTCTAACAAGAACAGTTAAGAAAATAGGCATAGGTAGCACGTTTCTTAAGCTGATTGAAGCCATCCTCGACAAATCCACAGCTAACATCCTACTGAATGCTGTAAACTGAAAGCTTTTCCACTTAGAACTGGAACCAGATAAGGATGTCCACTATCACCACTATTATTCAACATAGTTCTGGAAGTTCTAGCCAATGCAATCAGGCAAGAGAAGGATATAAAGGGCATCCAAATGGAACAGAGGAGGTCAAACTGTCCCTCTTTTCTGATGATATGATCTTATACTTAGAAAACCCCAGATACTCAACCACAAAACTCCTGGAAGTCATTAGGAAATACAGTAATGTCTCAGAGTATAAAATCAATGTCCACAAATCAGTAGCCTTTGTATACACCAATAACCACAAAGTTGAGAAGCAAATCTAGGACACAATTCCCTTCAAAGTCACTTCAAAGAAAATGAAATACTTACAAACCACCTAACAAAAGAGGTAAAATATCTTTTCAAAGCGAATTATGAAACCCTAAGAAAAGAAAGGCAGACGACACTAATAGACGGAAGAACATACCATGCTCTTGGCTGGAAAGAATCAACACTGTCAAAATGTCTATTCTACCGAAAGCAATCTAGAGATTCAATGCAATCCCCATTAAAATACCAACATCATATTTTGAAGAAATGGAAAAAATAGTACTTCGTTTTCTATGGAACCAGAAAGAAAACCCATATAGCTAAGGCTATTCTTAGCAATAAAAAAAAAAAAGTTGGAGGCATCACCCTACCCGACTTAAACCTATATTACAAATCCACAGTAATCAATACAGCATGATATTGGCACAAAAATAGAGACATAGACATATGGAACAGAATAGAAAACCAAGATATGAAACCAGTCTCTACTTGCCATCTGATCTTTGATAAACCAAACAAAAGCATACAGTGGGGGAAAGAATCCCTATCCAACAAATGGTGCTGGGAAACTGGAAAACCACATGTGAAAGACTGAAACTCTTTTTAACCCACACCTTTCACCTTACAAAAATTGACTCAAGATGGATAAGAGACTTAAATCTAAGACTTGAAATGATAAAAATCTTAGAAGAAAGTGTGGTGAAAACTCTTGATGATGTTGGACTGGGGAAAGATTTTATAACAAAGACTTCAGCAACAAAAATTAACAAATGGGACTTAACTAAATTGAAAAGCTTTTGCACAGCTAAGGACACAACAAGTAAAGCAAAAAGACAGCTTCAGAATGGGAAAATATATTTTCAGGATACAATCTGACAAAGGGCTGATAACTAGAATCTACAGAGAACTCAAATGAATCAACAGAAAAAGAGTAAGCAACCCCATCTACCTCTGGGCAAGAGATACGAACAAAACTTTATGTGACAAAGACAAACAGCTAACAAACATCTGAAAAAATGCTCATCATCCCTGATCATCAGAGAAATGCAAATCAAAACCACCCTGAGCTCTCACCTAACACCAGTGAGAATGGCCCACATCACAAAGTCTCAAAGCTGCAGGTGCTGGTGTGGATGTGGTGAGAGGGAACACCTTTACACTGCTGGTGGGACTGTAAACTATTATAACCTTTTTGGAAGGAAGTATGGAAAATCCTCAAAAAACTCAAATTAGACCTCCCATTTGATCTTGCAATCCCATTACTAGGCATGGGGATTTTCAGAAGAAAAAACATCCTTTTATCATAAGGACATTAGACTGATTATCGCAGCTCAATTTACAATTGCCAAAATGTGGAAGCAACCTAAATGCCCAGGTATAAGAAGCTGTGGTATATGTATAGCATGGAATACTACTCAGCCATTGACTTTACATCTTTTGTATTAACCTGGATGGAGGTGGAATGCACATTTCTTAGTAAAGCATCACAAAAATACAGAAGCAATTATCTTACAAGGGTACAAGTGATTATTTCTAGAAGTAGAATATAAACATCTTTACGCAATAACTAAGAAAATGACATGAAGGCTATGTTAAACAGTTTGATGAAAATATTTCAAATTGTATATGAAAACACCACACTATACCCCATGATTGCATTAATGTACACAGCTTATGATTTAATTAAAAAAAAAAGAATAGAGAAGCAAGAATCCAATGTACTCAATTCTTTTTTTTTTTTTTTTTTTATACAGAGCCTCAAGCTGTCCCCCAGGGTAGAGTGCTGTGACATCACAGCTCACAGCAACCTCCAACTCCTAGGCTCAAATGAGTCTTCTGCCTCAGCCTCCCAAGTAGGTGGGACCACAGGCACCCGCCACAATGCCCGGCTATTTTTTGTTGCAGCCATCATTGTTGTTTGGCAGGTCCGGGCTGGATTCGAACCTGCCACCTTAGGTGAATGTGGCTGGTGCATTAGCCACTTGAGCCACAGGTGCCAAGCCTGTACTCAATTCTAATATGAAGGGGAGGCAGTAGGGGAATAAGGGGTCAGGGAGAGGGGAAGAAGGAGGGGGATGAGGGTTTATGGTATGTGGTACACCTTTGGGGGGCAGGACACAATTACAAGAGGAACTTTACCTAGCAACCACAATCAGTGTCACCTAATTCTTTGTATCCTCAACACAACCCAAACAATAATAAAAAAAAAAAAAATTAAACATGACCCAGCGATACCATTTCTAGGTAGATACTCTAAATTATTGAAAACAAGGACATGTACACAAATGCTGATATCAGAACTCTTCTCAATGGCCAAAGGTGGAAATGGCCCACATAGCCATCAAATGATAAGTGGATAAACAAAATATGTTCATAATCCAGCCATAAGGAGGAATGAAGACTGACTGACATCTGCTACAAAGTGGATGAATCTCAAAAATATCATGCTGAGTGAAAGACGCTAAACACAAAAGGTCATGTAGTGTATAATTCCATTTATATGAAATGTCCAGAATAGATAAGTCCGTACAGACAAAAAGCACATTTGTAGCTCTTGGGGGCTGGTAGAAGGAGGGGCAACGGGAAATGATTGCTCAATGTGTACACCAGGGTTCTGTCTGGGGTGATGCAAATGTTTTGGAACTAGATAAAGGTGATGATTGCACAACATTGTGAATGTACTAATAAGCCACTGAATTGTACCCTTCAAAATGATTAATTTTGTGTTATGTAAATGTCGCCTCAATAAGTAAACAAATCAACAAACAAATGATGGGAAGTTAGTTGATACGCTTTTATTTCTGATTCCTTTGCCACCACTAGGAGATTTAAGAAAAAACATTATTCCCATTTCAGAGATAGAAAAATCAGGCACAGTAAGGAGAGGTGCTCCACCCAGGAAGTGGGGAAGCCTGGACTGGTTCCGGGGTCTGCTTCATCTCAGTTTCCACTCCTCTGGCCGAGAACCATGCAGGTAAGAGACACACAGTGAAGTCTCCACCCTTGAGCACAGGTGGCTAACCAAGAGGACAGGGAGATTGGCTAGCGTGACCTGATACTTTTTCCCTGGCCCGGGAAAACTAAAGGATTATCATTATTCAGGCAGAAAGCTTTCCAGAATTTTTGTGTTTCCATACCAGCCTTATGCTGAATGCCCCTAGGAGATTCAGCCCTGGGGCTGGCTGTCAAAGAGTTTCCAGTCTAGAGAGTATTGTTTTGGACACATGCTCCCAACCTCTCTTGGAGTTGGGGATGAGCCAGAAAAAGGAACTAGGAACTAGGAACACCAAAAGGAGGAAGCTAGAGGGGAAGAAAAGGCTTCCAGGAAAAGGGAATATTAGAGATGGGTTTTGAAAAATGTATGGAGTCCACCAGATCAAATGAAGAGGACTGGGAGTATTTTATACACTCATGGACTTTACTGGTGGGGATGCAAAGTGGTGTTATCCCTGGGGAATAAAAATTGGCAATATCGGCTCGGCACCTGTGGCTCAATCAGCTAAGGCGCCAGCCACGTACACCTAAGGTGGCGGGTTCGAATCCCCAGCCCGGGCCCGCCAAACAACAATGATGGCTGCAACCAAAAAATGGCCGGGCGTTGTGGTGGGCGCCTGTGGTCCAGCTACTTGGGAGGCAGAGGCAGGAGACTCGCTTGAGCCCAGGAGTTGGAGGTTGCTATGAGCTGTGATGCCATGGCACTCTACCCAGGGGGATAGCTTGAGGCTCCGTCTCAAAAAAAAAAAAATTGGCAATATCTGGCAAAATTATGTAGGAATTGATCCACTTACAGGAAAGTGAAATAAGCATATGACAAAGGCAAATATTGTATGATTCCTCTTAGACAGGGTACCTAGAGTCCTTGAATTTATAGAGACAGAAAGTAGGACAATGGGTGCCAGGGGACAGGGGGAGGAGGAAATGGGAACTTAGTATTTGATAGGGACAGAGTTTCAGTTGGAGAAAATGAAAAAGTTCTGGGATGGATGGTGGTAATGGTTGTACAACATGA
>CAUYQV010123202.1:0-51651 GCA_963574575.1 Galagoides demidoff | reverse complement strand
GCACCACCCTGTTTCAACCATCTTGACTTTAAGACAGAAATAATTACAGCTTCTATTTTATGTAGTTAATTTAAATGAAATGATACATATTAAGGGATTAGAAGGGTTTCTGACATGTTGTAATCATGATTGGAAACAAACTACTTAGTTTAATATTGTTTCTATCATGTATATATCATTGGAGCTAATTAGTTGATACTATTGTTGCTACTGTATATACAAAGCAATTCCCTTCACTGGTTATGGCAATTTACATTTCTTAAAGTACTTTAAAGTAATTTTCTGTTTTCTTACAAAATCTTTATATTTCAGAAAAAGAAGTGAAGGCTTCAAAAAGAATCATCTGAGCACACTGCACCCTACTGTAGTCATCTTCTCCCCACGTTTCAGCTATAAATGGTAAAAAGCTGCAGAGAACACCCAGGACCAAGATGTAGGAGGCACGGGACATTTCTCAGGAAAGATCCAATGGTATACTGACTGACGCATCTTGGAACATCAATAGTGATAATTACAGGTCAGCAGAGCCCCTGAAGCCTAAGGGGTCAACAACTGTAGCTGTATTCAGAGAATTTATTATAAGATCTATGAGGTCCCCTTGGAAAGGGAAGAAAAACTGGAATAATCTGATATCCAGTCGATTTTTTGTATAAAGGATAAGAAACAGAATGTGGGATATCATAAGTCCATAAACCTGTATTTATGAAGATATCTGTGAAGCCAAGCTTGATCAATTTTTAATGAGATTCAGTGGATGCATCCCATATGCAAATTGAATATATGGCGATACAACGTCCATTACAAAAAGAAAAAGCATTGTCGTATGAACTGGGGAGTGGAAATAAGTACATTTCCCTCAGATACCCTGTCAGGCCAAACTGGGGTTGCTTTAACATTTGAAATCTGATTAAACTACCAATAATAAGCCTGTTAAGAGTACCTGATTGCCAGATCCCCATTGTGTGAAACTGCAGCAACTGAATGCTAAGAATAAATTTTAACTCAGCCAGAAACAATAACAAAAAATGGCATTTTAAATGCTCAGGAAAGCCTAGTACAAATAAATTCCCAAATAACAAATTTGCTTGGAATCACAAGCTGTGTTGCATTGTGTAATTTTCCCTTTCCTTCTCCCTCTTGTTTTGTTTTGTTTTCGTGTTAAAGCTGGGCTCATAAAGAATACTTAAAGATGGAAAAAAAAATTTACCAGAAGGCTTACTGCCAAGTAATAACATGCCATTCAACACTTTCCTGTTGGCTGAGGATCTTTCTCTTACACACACACAGGCATGTGCACACACACACCCTCCCATGCAGTTATGGAGCTGCCACATTCTCAGGGAAAGATGTTTTCTTGACTTCCTATTATTCAAAACTCACATAACTTAAGAATAATTCAGACCATCATGGTTAGTTTCATCGTGTCAGGAATTAAAATATCCCGGCCACATTGCAATTGGATAAATATAACTTACAATTCACTAGATTTTTCACATTTGGAATTATGCAATTCTCAATGAATTTTTCATTTTATTAGATTCCCATTCCTTCACATTTTGTGCATAAATTAAGGTTTTATTCCTATTTTACAGAGTCTGATTTCAAATGTACATAAAACACCCTCCTGCTCTATTAGGTAAACATGGTAAGCTCTAACCACAGAAGACAACATTTCTGAGAGACTCAAGGTCTCTCTTGTCCTTGCTCCTTCTTCTGTCACAAAGGAGGACATTTTCTAATTCAGAGATAATGTGCTATATCCATGCATATGTACAGATTAAAATAAAAAGGATAGGGCGATACCTGTGGCTCAAAGGAGTAGGACGCCAGCCCCATATGCCGGAGGTGGTGGGTTCGAACTCAGCCTTGGCCAAAAACTGAAAAAATAAATACATAAAATAAAATAAAATAAAAAGCTAGATATCAAGGGTAGATACCAAGCTAGATATCAAGGGGAAGGGGAAGAAAAACATTAACAATGACTACTACATTTCTAATTTGGATAACTGGATGTATGGTGGTGTCACCTGGAGAAAAAGGATAATACTGGAGGGGGACTACATTCTAGAGGGGTTCATTAATTTGGTTTGGGACATATTGAATTGAAAAGTCCCATAGGCCTTCAAGATAGTAGGTCATTGGATATACCAGTTTGCAGCTCATAGCAAAGGTAGAAGCATATATAAGCCAAAATGGGGCAAATTTGTGCTTAGAAATAAAACATTATTTGTGTTTGGTCTTATTGTTATGCTCTAAAATGTGTCTATTGAAACAGGAATGAAAACTCTGAACATGCCTGTTCTACCTCTACCAGTAGCCAAGATCCGTGTGAAAATTTCTCTCACTATAAATCAAATATGACTTGGCAGGAAGCAAATAGTCTTCAATGGGAAACAACACATCTTTAAAAATTTGGGGAGGGGATTGAGGAGACAATCTCCTGGGTGACGATTATGTCCAATACATATCATTCGTCCACAGGCCTGGCATTCATGTTGCATGACAGAAAAATGTCTGAGGGATAAAACAAGTTCTTATCAAACACACTCTGAGCCATATGGAAAACAAAAATCAAACTAAAGATTTTTCTCTGATCAAAAATGTTACCTTTATAGTTTAAATGATAGTCTGCCTATCGAAGGTTGAGAGATTCAAAGACTGCGTTATACTTTGCATCTCAACGTTTTAGAGAACTGAAATTATAGTTTATTTCTAAGCATTACTTTGCCAAAAGAGAAAGTTACACTGTGTCAAAAGACTTGTAACTTTTATATGATAGTCATTATGATATTTAGTGTTTTCCTAAGAGTTATGTTCCTTCTTAATGCTCTCTCTCTATGCGTGTATGTGTGTGTGTTTGTGCTCTGTTTACCATCCATACTAAAATCAGACCACTTCATTTCTCATCCATGTGTGATGCTATTCAGCTCGTCCTACCTCTGATTCTTTTTCTAACATCAACTCTGTTTTCTGCCAAGTGATTTAGAAGCGTAAGCCTGGAAACCTAGACTCAGATGATGACCATTTGCAAGCCTTAGTAACTTTGATACAGGGACCCAGGGCACTAAATCAAAGCACAGAAGTGCAAGTATAGGCCTGACTGGACAGGGAGTTTATAAATGCTACACAATCACAGTGCCAAAAGACGAAGATAAACGATTCAGAGTAAGCCAAATGTTATGTTTTGGTTTGTCTTGGATATAAATGCATGTCTGGGAGAGTCAGGGAGGTCTGTTGGAAATAACTCTGAACATGGAGTGAGCTTGAATCCAGCTCTGTGTCACATTAAGTGTGAAGTTGTAGACAAAGAGATTGCGTGTCTGTGAACTTAAGATCCTCATCTGTAAAAGAGGATAATAATGCTTTCTCCACATGAAAGCTGGGAAGAGTGAAGATCATAACTCCAGCAGATAACGTATGCGCCCTTTAGCATGCTATATTGAAGATAAAATGCCATGAAAATAATGGTTCCAGGGAAGAAAATGTTTGTGACATTTATATATTATAGGTAAGTCATGGTGGGAGAGTAGGGAAGAAATAGGGTTGCTACAATCATTACCCAGTAGCCTCCACTCACTATTCTACAACTGTAGCTCATACTCTTTCAAATCCTTGCAGAGAGATGTGTCACATACATTTAGACATGTGCCAAATTAAATGGGCCCTCAGATCTAGGGACGGGGAAGTGCTGTCATGTCCTTTGGATGAAGCTGCAGAAGATGTCAGTGGCTCCCTCTTCAGGGCAACCCAGCTGTGCAGAGATTGTTGTCCTTTATCCATAGAGCTTTTGTATGGAAATTAATGAGCTTCGTAGGCCGTGAAATTCTTAGTCTGATCCCTTCCCTTTAAAATTAGTTTATTGTCTTGGGATAAACTATGAGTATCTTGACTCTCTCATTCTTCCAGTTCATTGTAAGGCACTCAGTCCCCTTTGTAAATGGACCTGTAGAAGGATGCTTAGTTTCCAAGCTCTGACACACGTGTAAGGTATCAAACTCACACCGAAAATCTCAGATTATGACGTCAGGTTAATGACTAATGGATAGAGACTTTCCTATGAAACCTTGCTACAACAAGAGTATTTTACTTTCCTCAGGCATTGAAAACCATTCTTTGTAAGAAACGTAGCCAATATCCCCTCACTTTGCCTCATGGATTGTGAGAGAATGGCCGAGTTGAGATTTGGTGGTCCTAATGGTCTAGGAATAACTTTATTTTTTAATTTCCTCCCTTTTCCTGCCACACATATCAAAAGTGTATTTCTCTAGAATTTAATGCTATATTTTAGTATGAATTCTATTATATTTCTTCTCCTTGACTACTAATAATGTACAGGTGAATCTCGTATTCAGTTGCAGACAAGCTTACCATAGACTTTATTTTCTAATTTTTTCTCCTTTGCCTTGTGCTGTTGACAATGCACCAGGAGTCAGAATTCAGAACGAGCCAACGGGAGCCTCTCAGCTTCACTGGGCATAAGAACTCTTGGGATTAAGAACTCTTCCCCTTTTCTTTCAACTTTTATTACTGCTTCTATCCAGGGCTATTTATCTCTGGAGCCCTACTACATCTTTCTACCTCTTACCATTTTAAGCAACATCAGCTCCCGGAGCATCAGCTCTCTGTTATTTAAACCCCCATCTTAAGCAGTATTCTAGCTGGCCATGCCAGGATATTAGTGACTTCCTGCTTCCTTTCTCTTTGCTTCGTTTATTTATCTTATTTTAATAGGGAGACACTTGTCTCTCTCTCTCTTTTTTCTTTTGCAGTTTTTGGCCAGGTCTGGGCTTGAACCCACCACCCCTGGTATATGGGGCCACTGCCCTACTCCTTTCAGCCACAGGTGCCGCTCTCCTTTCTCTTTGCTTTAATAATCTTACTTTACCAATTTCTTTTCTTGTACGCTGCCCCATTTTTTGGAAAGAGGCAAGAAATAAATCGTAACCCATTTGCTTTATATTTCAGATACTAGAGCCAAAAACACCAATTAATTCCAAGATGACTGTCCCAAAGTCTACCATTCAATGTGTGAACACAGAGAGATCACTAACTTGGGGATTGAAAAGGTAAGAAAACAATATGTTCATGATATCACTGGCTTCTTCCTGCTGAATTCAAAGGACCACCATTCCTGTGAATTAAACAACTTACAGTCAGATTTTTCCTTTCAGCCAAGGGGAGGGGACTAGTTTTTCATATGACAAAAATCTCACGATAGGGAAACCAAGAAAAGCCCACAGAATTTATTATGATACGATAATGCATCTCCATGAAGTGTGTGCATATAACTAAACATTACTAATTGGGAGTAATTGAGGGAGATTCTATTGCACTTGAATTTTAAAACTTTGAAATAATGGAAGAGTTTCAAAGAAATTCAATTTTGTCATTTCAAGTACATTCAGTAACACAGATTACTGGTAAAGTACTGCCAATCTGGTTTCTTGCCAAACTTGATTTAATCATTAAAGCATTCCTTATACTTAAATGTTTCTTTAAAACCGTCCAGGAAGATGAATAATACAGGATATTTTCCTCAAACAATTTGTAGTCCAGAAAGGAAATAGACAAAATTGGACACAAGTACCCTCGCAGGTGCAAAAGCTTAAGAAAGCAAGCTGCCACAAGTCCGGAGCAGACCTGGCTGCCTGGAGCCTTGAGCTTGTAAGGCTTGAGTGTTATGTGTGGTGCCTGCACCTAAGTGTTTCACTCTAGTCACAACTTTTTGCTGTGTGTGAGAGCATCATGGGAAGTTTTAGGAATGAATTGGAAGAGGTCTCAGAATCTTCTAAGCTTTAAATATCCTCATTTTACAGGCAAGAAGTTTTGAGCTGAGTCTTGGAAATAGAGCTTAAGAGGGATGGATTAATTGATAGTTAAATACAGGTGGGAATTATTAGGTCTTTAAAGGAGCACATCTTATTAGAATAGACATATTTTAAAGACCTCTTTTATTGAAAAATGATGACTGTAGGGGCTTCTTGTGTTGTCTTTTTTTTCATCCTTGTAATCTAACATGAATCCTTTCAGCGAACTGAATGAAATAAGTTATGGAAAATATCATGTTGAATTGCAGTGGTTGAAAAAAAAGCATGTTGAGGTTACACAGGGGATTTCTGATACCCGTCTCAGACTTTCAGTGATGCCAGACCATTGGCCTCTCATTTTATTGTAGCATTAGCTGTCACTACATTCTGCAAATGGCTCATCTGAGCTGTGCCTCAACAGGTACAAAATGGTGAGGATGGTGATTGAAAATATCCCCTCACTCAGAAGCAGAAACCGGGCATCCTCTATGTGGCAGGTGTATCAGTAGATGATGGAATTAAAACAGTCAAAATAATATTGAAATATTTCCAAATATTTAACTTGCATCTGTAAAACATCTTAAACATATTAAAATAAACTCAACCACACTTTTCTGTCCTTTACAACTTCCTCTCACCCAAGGCACCTTAGAGCTAGTCTCCCATCCTTGACTGAAAGCTCCGCCCCCACTGTATCCCCATCGCACACCCCACCCCTCTCTCCCAACCCTCTCAGCTTTGTACCAGCTACATCAACGTAGCCTCCTCCTCCTTTCTTTTTTTCCCTTTTCAACTCTGCTTTCCTGTGCTCATGTCTTGCTACATCTCAAAGTTCTACAATCCATTTTTGCAGGAAGCTGCACTCTTTTAGAGGATGGGGAACTGAAATCAAGCTGGCAAAAGGAACATTGTCCTGAGGGATTGGAAGGGCCAGAGCCTTCTCCCTCCCTCCCCATCTTTTCCTATATATGTTTTTCCATATCATACTGTTTTTCCGTATCATACTGTTCTCCTAATCATTATTTGTGTTTTCTTTCTTTCACACACACAGACAGACACACACACACACACACTCTCACTCTCTCTCTCTCTCTCTTTCTCTTCAAAATATAATTTGGCTCCTAGAAGTTACAACTATTTCTATGACAACACACCTCCTTAGAAGAATGTAAATATCCTTAGTTGCCTTTGAAGATACCACCAGCTATAGCCTGTTTAGGACCTTCTATACCTTCTAATTGTCTTTGCTCAAAACTTGAAATTAGTAGATGGAGGAGTTCCTGGAAAAGAAATGACGTGCTCTCTCCCTAAGAATCTCTGTGTATTAACTTGCTGAGGGGTACGTGCTTAGCAGATGACAACCCTCCCAGTTTCTGGCTGCCACTAGATGTCCCCCCTAGCCAATACTGAAATATGACCACAGTTCCATCCTTCTGTGGTCTTAGAAGTGCAAAGAGATAGACGCTCAGGTGTGCACCTGCCCAGCCTCACCACAGTGCTGGAAAATAGGAGGGGGCTATTTTCAACCTGGTAATGATTCTGCCTCTGGGTTTATCTGTCTGATGCTGATGAGGATTAGAGAACCTGCTCATCCACAGTAAATCAGGCAGAGCTTACTGGAGGTATTTCTTTGAGAGACCCATCTTCACTGCCTTCTTGCAGCTGCTCCAATGTCCGCCCAGTGCCTCCGGTCTGAACTTCATTACTCATCTGCACTTCCTAGTCACCATTTCTTCTTTTGCCCTGTTCTTGGCTTGATTTCATGAATGGGGACACTGTGGGGATTTCCAGAGTAATCATGTTGTTCCCATGGACTTTATTGAATGTTATTACACACAAACCCTGATGGGTCACGCTCTGGGATGCTTGTGTGCTATGGAGACTGTGACTTACCTCTACCAATATGGCAAGCACAAGGAGATGTCACTTTCTCGGTGGTATATTATGCAGCAAAGGGGAAATGATTTTTCAAGCTTAATTAAAGTTACAATCTGTTGACTTTGAATTATTTAAAGGAGATTACCCTGGGTGCACCTGTCATAATCAGATGAGTCCTATCAAAGAGGGTCCAGGACTTCCATCAAGTTAGAGGCTCCAAATAACAGAAAATCTCATTCTTATTCTCTCTCTCTGTTTTCTCATTTCTCTCTTTCTGGCTTCAAAGGATCAAGTCACCATGAATTCTTCAGCTGTAAGAATCTGAAATCTGATAACAATCTGGGTGAGCTTAGAAATGGACCTTTCTCTAGTCAAAGCTCCAAATGCGAATACAGTCTGACCAACACCTTGACCTGAATATTGTAAAATTCCGAGGAACCCTGGTGACTTGTGTCCAAGCTCCTTATCCCCAGAAACTGTGAGATAAGAAATATGGGCAGTTTTAAGTCATGACGTTTGTGATAAATTATTACATAGAAAGTAGCCTGACTACGACTTAAGTGCACTCAGATGTGTTCAACTGAGTTGCTTATGAGTAACCAGGAGTCTATTCTGCACCCCATCCAAGTGTTGCATCATACTCCTGTTTTTCCAGAATAATAGCGTATTTACCCTTTATGCTATCATAAAGCTACTCTTTAGGGCATGAAGAGCCCATCACTACCAGGCATTTATTTCAGTATTCTGCAAAGAAATGTCGTTATAGTCACTTAAATGGTTTGTATGTAATCAATGTTAGTTGAGCCTCTTTATGGTAATTCTATGGATTAGATGACTTTGGGAGGGGGTTGACAGTAATACTTAATCCCCACCATTAAACTGTGGGTTTTCTTCACAATCATATAGGTCGACTGTCCAGTCATCCTGCAGGTTGGAGACAGGGCTTGGGTTTTCTGGTTCTGGGACCACCTGTCTGTGTTCATCTCAAGGTAGACAGCAGGAGTTCAGGAGAGCAAGGGGACCTGGGATGCCTCCTAACATCCCTGTGTAATTCTTGGCTTTGTGGACCCTTCCTCATCAGTTCCATCATGCCAACAGCTTGGAAGGCAGGATGAAAATACACTTTGACTCACATTTCTAGTGACGACTTTCATCCTGACTGAGCATAGGTGGGTGCTGGAGCTGAAATCCAAAATCCTGGGTGACAGTCCTCCAACATACTGCCCCAGGAAACCGGAAAGATGATTCAGCCTCAGAATTATGTTATTTTGAAGAAACATAGTTTGTCAGCCAGAGGTATTTAAAGACACATCCAATTATTTACTTCTGCTTTTCAAAGGACATCAGAGTATTTGCTTCCATTAACTTTAGTGGCAGAAACTTTTATGAAAACACTTTCCCATGCACCTTCTAAACATTCCTCACATGGCCTTGCTCAGTTCCCTTCACCCTGCAGTATATGTTCTTGGACTCCAATCTCATGTCTTGCCACCTCGTCTCTGACGTAGATTAAATCATCTTCTGTTGTGGGAAATAGCACCCCTACCCTTGAAGGTAAGCAGAAATAGCAAAAGGAGTTTCAGGTACGTAATGCTTTGGGTTGATTTGGGAGTGAAGGAAATCTGTGAACACATTCATGTTCACAGTTTTTAGTCCTTAGCAAGGAGCCTTCATTGGCCATTTCTCAAAATCTCAGAGAGCAATTTCTGGAAGAGAAGGTAAAGTCATCCAGTTAGATCTTCACCATCTATCTGAAATGTGGTCTGCTATGTATCAGATGAGAAAACCGATACTTAAATACCACCAGAGACACAGGACCAGATGTAGAGACATCTGGACTGTGATTTTATCTATCTGATCTTCTCTAAAGAAACTTTCAGCATAGAGCTGAGAGCATCTCAGTGTAACTTCTACCCAACAATCCTAAAAGTATCCCTGAAGAATGTATTTCTCATTTCTCTTCTATTTGATGGCCCATTACATTTTGGAAGGTGACAAATTTAGTTTTTATCAAACTATGTAAATACCATTTCAAATGCTTTTACATAACATAAGCTCAAGTGTTTTCATCATCCTCGTTGTCCAACCCCAGGGCAGTATTTATTTTTAACTTCCATTGTTTGCCTAGAAGCTAGTGGTTTAGCAAGCAAGGTATAAAAGACTTTAAAGCTCCTTCCCTTTACACTATTGTCACATTAATTTGGTTTAACCTCTAATAGTAGTTAGAGACAGCAAATAGCTTGGTGGTATATTAACTCCAATTTGGAGTTAAGCTACATGGGTTCATAACCAGACACAGCTACTTGATAGGTAATGGGCCTGGCTTCTTCATCAATAAATCTACATAACGTTAACTTTATGATTTTTCTGCAAGATTCCAATGAGATAATAACACAAGGAACATCCACAATGTCCGGCCCACAATATTTATATTAATTATTATCATTCTTATTATGAAAACTCTTAATTTTAGAACTCATAGTCAATTACATTTTCCAATATTAAAAATGGCACTTTACATGTAAAAGTACTATTATTTCCTCTTTATGATTTCACTCATGGTTAATTCTACCTATTCAATGCCCCCCCCACCGTTGTCAAAATAATCAATAAGCAAAACCAAAATAGTTAATAAATCATAGACCACTCCTCCACACGGTCCCTTGATATCAAAGAACTCTCCTGAGACCTAGATATTATGTTGGAATAATAGTCAACATATCTGTTCTGAATAAGTTGGCTCTTTTTGAATAAAAGAGCATAAAAAAGAGTGGCAGCAATAGTAACACAATTTATGGCACGTTTTCAATGTGCCAGCCACGGAATTAAAACTTACACGCACCTCAGACACCCCACGTGCACACGTGCCTGGACGCACACTCACATTATCTCATTCCTGGTTTTCCCATCAGTAATTTGAGAATAATGATCATGACAGTGATAGTAATAGCAGCAGCTGCTGCCCTCCCTTAGTCACAGAGACATTAGTGGGAGAGAGACAATTTCTGAATGTGTCTTTTCCAGGATATGCCACATTTGCCAGCAGGATTTGCATTGGTGATTGGGACTGTTTCATAAGCCATTTCTTTTCCATCAAAAACATTCCCACAAGAACATTTCAAATAACAGCACAGCTTCCCCTTGGCAAATACATCACCGCTCTTAACATTTAGATAGAATTTTAATATTAAAAAGGGCCTTTCATAAACATGATCTCCTTTAAGCCTCACAAAAACCACACAGCAGAGAACTTTTAACAACACTTGTAGGAAAGCAAACAAAGTCACTTGCCGGGTAATAGAATTAAGGTCTTACAGCTGAAACCTGAATTCACATCTGTCATATTATCTGCATGATCTTATTTTCTGTCATTCCCCCTCCCTCTCCAGGTGGCCTAAATAGGAGACCTGGTTCTACCTCTCTCACCAGGTGTGGCCTTGGGAAAGTCCCCTGAGTACCTGCTTCCTGTCTGGAAATGATCAAAATAATCCCACTCTCATAGAGTCAAAGTTACATGAGTTAGTGCAGATGAAAGCGCTCTAAGTTTTTAACAGAGGGTCATCACACAGATATTGCTTGTGAGTGTAATACTTTACAGAAATTTCAAACTAATTTCCATACCATCAGAATGACAGCTTTCTGGTGATCATTGTTTTCCCCTGCTTACTTCACCATTTCAAAGGGTGTGCCCTACTAAAAACATGCAGACAATTTGTAGTCATTGGTAAATATTTAAGTATGAGAATTGACTTTATTTTTCAGTTTGGAAAATCCTTGCCAGCATCTCTTTACTCATCTTAATTTCTTCTTTATACTCTTGCAGATATACAAAAATTAATAAAATAATAACATCGATTTTGTCTCCTTAGAAATAAATCTTTAATAAATATGTAAAGGTGCATAATTGGGTAGGTGATTAGTGCTATTCTGTGTTTTCTTGATGTTCTACGTAAGCTCTATAAGGCATTTTATCCATTTAAGCATCATTTTTATTTTGTAGACAAGGGTATAAAAAATAATAAAATAGACTAAATGCAAACCATTTTTAAATTATACACTGTTACAAGATATTTTATATTATAATTATTCTTCAAAGATCGCTTCCTGGTTTAATAGCTATTGCTTGGGAACCTCAGACTTAAAACAGAAGTTGACACATATCTTCTTTAAAGATTGTAAAATTCTTATGTTTCCTTTTTCGAGGAGCTTTGTGTATCCCCCCAAAATAAAGAAAATCTGGCATTGTTTGCAGGGCCCAGTGGCTTTGGTCAAGCAGTTCATCTGGAGTACAGAATTTATAGTGAATAAAGTAAATATTTTTCTTGTTTTTACTAGTATTGATATATTTTTCATGATGAATATTTTTTAATTATTATTTATTTAGGTTTATTTTGAGACAGAGTCTCACTTTGTCACCCTGGGTAAAGTGCTGTGGCATCATAGCTCACAGTAACCTCAAACTCTTGGGGTTGAGTGATCAACTTGCCTCCGCCTCCCAAGTAGCTGGGACTACAGGAGCCCACCATCACACTACACTAATTTTTCTGGTTTAGTAGAAATGGGGTTTCCCTTTTGCTCAAGCTGGTGATACAATTTTTTTTTGTAATTTCAGAATATTATGGAGGTACAAATCTTTTACTTTCATGAATTGCTTTTTTGTAAGTTTGAGTCAAATCGAAAGTGTGCCCATCACCCAGTTAGTATGCATCGTACCTGTTAGGTTTCAATTTATACCTCCCATTTGGTCCCCGCCCACCTGCTTGTTTTCCATCGAGTTTTACTACCAGATGTGCAGGTGAGTTGACTGATTAATTCCAATTTAATAAGGAGTACATGTGGTGTTTATTTTTTCCATTCTTGGGGCACTTTACTTAGAAGAATGGTCTCCAGTTCCATCCAGGTTGATATAAAAGTTTCGCCATTTTTTTATGGGCTGAGTAGTTCTCCATAGCATACATATGCCATATTTTATTAATCCACTCATGTATTGATGGGCACTTGGGTTGATTTCATGTCTTTGAGATTGTATATTTTATATTACAATTATTATTCTTACTTCAAAGATTGCTTCCTGGTTTAATAGCTCTTGCTATTATTGTGTTGCAATAACCATTGAGTGTGTGTCTCTTGGATAAAAATGACTTTTTCTCTTTTGGGTAAATACTCAATAGTGATGTTTCTACATCAAACGATATTTCTATCATTTAGGTCTGTGATTTATTTCCACAGGACTTACTACAGATGCTATGCTGATTTTCAGTCCCCCCGATGGTGTATAAGCGTTTATTTCTCTCTGCATCCAGATCTCAACACCATGATCTCTCGCTTTGGTATTTTTTTGATAAAAGCCATTCTCACTGGAGTTAGGTGATACCTCACTGTAGTTTTGATTTGTGTTTCCCTGATGATTAGAGATGTCAAGCATTTAAAAACATTTTTAAAAGTAATTTATAATTTTCAAAATGCTTTTATGACATACACATACAGACACAGAACATAAATATTACGAAAAAGTTATAAAACATCACAGTTGAGAATTGGCTGGCTATTTGCTTTAGATGGCCATGTCACTTAAAAAGTGCCTAGGATTTATCTGTCATACACATTGCTTCCTAAATCATAGAAAATGAGGCAAAACTTTAAATAATGTTACTGATCCACTAATCCCATTAAAGTTTTTAAGGTAGGATTTCAAGATCTGTTGCAGTGGCTCGGCGCCTGTGGCTCAAGTGGCTAAGGCGCCAGCCACATACACCAAAGGTGGAGAGTTCAAATCCAGCCCGGGCCCGCCAAATAACAATGACGGCTGCAACCAAAAAAACAGCCGGGCATTGTGGCGGGCGCCTGTGGTCCCAGCTACTTGGGAGGCTGAAGCAGGAGACTCGCTTGAGCCCAGGAGTTGGAGGTTGCTGTGAGCTGTGATGAGACAGCACCCTACAGCTTGAGGCTCTGTCTCAAAAAAAAAAAAGATCTGTTGCAGTAATAAACATCAGTTACAGCTAAGAAGCCATTGCTGCGTTAAAAGAAAAAAAAAACACGTTTGCTGTTCACTTTTTGTGGTCTTTCTCTTTAACAAATCAATTTATCGTCTTCCAGTATAATCCATTCCATGGAATCAGGGTGAATTAGTTTCAAGCAGTTTACAACGTCAGTCGGAGAGTCAGTAGAAAGCCCAACATGGGCTTAAAACTGATTTCTTTAATAACTAATACTGAAAACGTAATGGATTATACAGCATAATAAGGCAGAAAAGCAATAGTTTAAAATAAATTCTTGAATAAAAAATAAGTCTTAAAAAGAGTTGTCTTTCTCTTGAAATGCTTTGAGTTTAATTTCTTAAACATTTTTCCTCCAACCCTCACATTATTTGGAGCTACCATCATGGCCGTCTCATTCTTCTTTAACCCTGAGACTTCTGAATTGATAAGCCTTCTAGCTGGCTGTTTCTTCATGCTCAGAATCCCATCCTTTTTCAACTCCTTTGCAACCTAGGCACTTCTCTTTTTCTCTCAATCAACTAGCTGCTTACTTGTCTGCAAAAGGCTCCTTCAAACCAAAGGCTGTGATCTATTTTCTATTCTTTTTCTCTTTGATCTATGCAGAGTTCTAATTTATCTTCTTTCCACTTCATCTGAATTGTCTGATCACTCAGTGTCCTCAGCACTATGCTATCCTCATACTCTGACCATATATATATTTTTTTTTTCTGCAGGGGCTGGGTTTGAACCCACCACCTCCACCATATGGGGCTGACACCCTACTCCTTTGAGCCACAGGCACTGCCTCCAACCATTGTTTGATATACCCCATCTATGCTTCTGGGTTGGTATCTACTCAAATACATACCTCCACCTAAAACCAGTTTTCAACTTGCTGTTTATGAAAGTCTATATGCCCTTCCTTCAGGATTTTAGCCATCTATTCATTTTTTTCCCATTTGACAATCATTTATTATACTTCTAAAATGATTCTAGGAATGCTATCATGTTATCTATCAATGTTATCAGATATGAAATACAAAGATTTGTTATCAAATTACCACCTATCTAACTATATAGTTTCCAAATCTGAATATAGTATCCTTCCTTGTTACCCAAGTACTCAGGTACTGCATCCCTGGGCATGACTGCTATGAATTGCTTTTAAGCATTCGAAAATATGCTTAAAGGCAGGGTGTGGTGGCTCACGCCTGTAATCCTAGCACTCTGGGATACTGAGGCTGGTGCAGTGCCCTGAGCTCACAGGTTAGAGACCAGCTTGAACAAGAATGAGACCCTGTCTCTAAAAATAGTCAGGTTGTGTGGTGGGCAACTGCAGTTCCAGCTACTTGGGAGGCTGAGGCAAGAGAATCACTTGAGCCCAACAGTTGGAGGTTACTGTGAGCTATGACATGACAGCACTCTACTGAGGGTGACATAGTGAGACTCTTGTCTCAAAAAAAAAAAAAAGCTTAAAAATGAACTTATCCTCCTTCTTTGAAATTGCCTAATCTTTTAAACCTTTCTGTTCCCTCTGAAAGAGCATGCTATCCCTATCACTCCAACCCATTGGAGTCATCTTTGACTATTTCTTCTCACTTTACCAACAAACATGGTTAGTACACCCTATTAGCTATTTCTGAATCACAATTGTTGGTGTCTCTTTCTTCCTTCCAATATTAGTGTCACTATTCTATTCAGATTACCTCACACCAAGGCAGATAAATCAAACCATCTTATGATATCCAGTTATACCCTACTGCTCACACCCATCCCCACCAACCCATTTTATTCTTTCTTACTAGAGTCATCTAGATAAATGCTAATTACAATTATGTTTAAGTCCTCTCCCCTGATTAATGAATCATAAATTTGGGAGGCCCTCTACAAGTTTACCCCAATCTTCTTTCCCAGTCCCATTTCCAAAGCTTCCTTTACATAAACTTGAAACTCTTATGGATGATATTCTAGATCCCATGAGTAAATTTCCAGTCTCAGATCCTTTTCATATGCAAATCCCCACATTTAAAATATTCCTTCTCCTCTCTGCTTTATTCATCCTACTGTTTTGCTGAGATATCATCTACTTGCCTTTTACCAAATAGTATATCGTTTTTGGTTAACTTGTGGATCAGTTATTCCATTACATTCCAGCCCTTGATTCTTTCCCATAATAGAAGTCATGCGTCCCTTACTAACTTGCCCATTTATTTGACACAGCATCCATACATTCTCAGTTCTTACATTTCTACCATTAAATGTGAAATATGGAAAATCTGGAATATGCAATAGATGAAAAGGAAAATAAAATAATAGCCCACCTTCCCAGAAATAAATGCATCAACATTTTTAGGCATTGTCTTCAAATTTTCTGTTCTGTTTAGTTCCACTGTGCTTTCAAACAATGTTCACATGAGTCATTCTCCAATTGGGTTGTAAGATGCTCAAATGCTATTCTGAGTTTGATTCCCTTTATTTCCTTAGTGTCTGATATCTAGAAGGCAGTTGGTAAGAATATTGAATATTGAAGGATATTTTATGTAAATAAAAATTACATATCTATTTGTGTGTTAGCCTATAGAGGGATATTGGTGACAGTGAACAACATGTCCCAATGGGCAGCGGTCTAACAATGTTTTCAATACTGCCTACCTAACACCCACTACAGTACCTGCAACCATAGAAATTTGTTGAATTAATGACTATATTAAAATCATGTTTTGGGACATTACTATAGGGTACTTGTGTGGAAAACTCTTGTTATTCCTTCATTATATTATATTATATCTTATATTGTCTTTAAATGGATATTTTTAGTTGATATGGTCTGTAGTCAATGTAATTTTTTATATGATATTAAGTATTGTTGTAGACAATATTTTGATTATGAGATTAAAGCAGAAAAGAAGAATTTCTATTTCGGTAACTTTAACTTCCACAGTAAAACTCATCAAAAGGAAAATGCATTAATGAGGCATTGGGGGGATGTGATTGATTGCGTATAATTCATCATTAGAAATATATCAACACTGTACAAATAAACTGTAAGAAAAAAGAACTATTTTCATTCCATTTAATTCAAAGCAGTTGGAACGTTTATGAAATAGAAGAAATTAATACTGAGCAGAAGCATAAACTATCCCTCATGTTACAAGCCTTCCTATGGTCCTCGTTGTCCCAGACTATGCAATAGTAAGTTGCCCAGACTTCTGTCCAGCCCGCTCATCTCTTCCAAGAGAATGACCATAGCCTAGAAGAAGATCCGTTGCTGAGCTGCAGTTGAGGGGAACAACACTGAGTGTGGAGCGCAAGGGGTTAATGCTCTGTAAGTTTTACTTTCTCACCGTCATTTATTTGATTACTCCTTGTGGCCAGCACCCCTTGGAATCTATGTTTTGGATTCTTTTGTTCCTCTTGATTGCTGGTGGAAGGACATTACAGAAACTGCTTTGCCTATATTTAAAGCCTCAAGCCAGAGGGGTCTCGCCTGTGGCTGCAGCTGCATGCTCATTTTGTGAGGACTTTTTTGCTTCTCTTTGGTGGGGGGACACAGGCTTTATTTTTTTTTTGCCCATCAGCTTTCATTAGTGTTTGTTTATTTAATGTGTGGCCCAAGACAACTCTTCTTCTTCCAAAGTTCCACAGAGGGAAACAAATGGTTGGACACCTCTGCACTTACACCTTCCACACTGGGTACATCGAGACTTCTAAGTACCCAGGAAAGTACCCTACAGAGTTGGGATAAACTCTGGAACCAAGGCCAGCTGCTCTTCCCATGATTCCATTGGCTGGATGCTGTCACGCTATCTCCCGCTTCCAGTTATCCTGTGTCCTGTGTCCCCCTTTGGGCATGGTGGTTGGGATCTAATGTAGGTGTCCAAATTCCGGAGAGCTCACCATTTCTCACTCTCCATTAGAAAAAAGAATATCATGAGGCACTAGTGGGATGAGAGCAGCGTGTGTAGGAAAACAGATGTCTGACTTCATCAGGCTTCTTCGTGTGGGTGTCTGGGTGCAGATAATTGCACCTGTCAAAGAGGCTTGAAAACTGCTTATTATCTGATGCACACACCTCAGAGCAGTGACGATCGGCAAAGAATATTTGCTTTCCCAGAATGATAGCAGTAACAGCAACAATAACTGAAAACCAACCTACCACAGCATCAAACTGTTGTTAAGCAGCTTCTAAATCAGGGCACCTCAAACACTGTGATTACATATGTTATATCAAAGTAATGTGAATTTTGGTCACAGCCACACCTTCTGGAACAATTAATGATAAAGCCAGGATGCTCATAGGCAGAACAGGGCTGAACCTTGTCAATGTAAAAGAAGGCATATCAAAAATAATTTGAAAAGGTTTATTCTGAGCCAAATTTGAGGACCATAACCTGGAGCCACACCCAAGAAGCCTTAAGCAAGTGGACTAGCAGTGGTGGGGTGACGGTTTGGGTTTATACTTTTCAGAGAGACAGGAATTATAGGTAAAATCATAAATCAGTGTGAGGAAAGCATATATTGATTTGGCCCCAAAAGGTAGGACCCCTCAAAGCAGGAGGACTTACAGCTTATTGGTAGGTTTAAAGATGCTTCAGTTGGCTCGGCACCTGTAGCTCAGCAGCTAGGTCGCCAGCCACATACACTGGAGCTGGTGGGCTCAAATCCAGCCTGGGCCTTTCAAATAACAATGACAATTACTACCAAAAAATAGCCGGGCATTGTGGTGAGCACCTGTAGTCCCAGCTACTTGGGAGGCTGAGGCAAGAGAATCGCTTAAGAGTTGGAGGTGGTTGTGAGCTGTGACGCAACAGCACTCTACCGAGGGCAACATAGTGAGACTCTGTCCTAAAAAAAAAAAAAAGATGCTTCAGTTGACAGTGGCAGAAAGAGTTACACTTTGTCTAATAGACTAGGAGTCAGCCAGAAGGAATTCTTGAGTTAAGATAAGGCTCTGATAATCAGAGACAAATGGGATGTATCCCAGACTCAAGTGGTTTGCTATGTATTGAGGACCTGCAGATGTGTCTTGCAAAACCTTAGGTCTGTTAATGAGTCTTGCAGAACATCACTAAACAGAAGGGGGCCGTGATGACCCATGTCTGACCTTTCTCCTGGCTAGCAGCTCCATTTTAGGGGAGCCTCTTGGCCAATAGGGGCTTCAGCCATTCAGTCACTTCCATAGGGAGACTTAAGATTTTATTTTAGTTGATAGCTTTATCTTCATCCGACTCCATTTTTCAGGGGGAAGAGATCAAACCAAACCTATATAATTAGTCAATGAAACAACTAATATTATACCCTATTTCTTTTAAATTTGTATTTATTTATTATTGTTATTTTTATTGTTATTATTATTTGTCTGGGGCTGCGTTTGAACCCGCCACATATGGGGCTGGCAAATGGGGCTGACACCCTACTCCTTTGAGCCACAGGTGCCACCCTACAACCTATTTCTTGTTTCTGTAAGTTCCAGTGATAAAACTCCTACACCAAAAGGCTTTTTTTGCCCCTCTAAACACCACTGATATTTCTCATTTAAATAACACAGAAATTTAGGGACATAATAAAAATATCACAACTTTTAAATGTTAATGTGGGTGTTACTATGTGTATATGTGTATCACTGATCTATTATTATCTTTAGTCAGTGTTCAATTTTATATCCTAAATGTAAATCAGGTTTAACCATTTTGTATTGTGGCACAGGAAACAAGTAAATTACCTCAGAAACAGAGATATTTTGGGTTTCAGTATTTAAAAAAATCTGTCTCTCTTGCTCTCTGTCCCCTCTTTTCCCTCCCCCCACATGCACACACATACACAAACCAAGTTGTTGTTGGTTGAAATTAATTCTCATTTTAATTTTCCAGGTCATTGAATATTTGTCTATACCTTCCCATTACTTCCTCTTGATTAAAAACTTCTTCCTCTGGTAGAATATTGCTTCAGTTTTCAGCATGCCTATGATTTGACGTTAGCCAGCATTTAAGTGCAGAGGTCTGCTGAAACCTGAACATTGTATGAATGCAATGTATTGGTAATATTGGAGGGTAAATTCTGTAACAAGAGAAGGGGAGACACCCACCCCCATTTTCTTAGCCACAGTAACAGATAATTGTTCCCCAAATTGCATTCCAAGGGGAGAGAGTTCTAACTAATTGCCGGGCTTTTATTTTGCTAAGAATTAGGAAGGGCTGAGTTCTTCCGTATTATAGAAGGGATTTGTACTACGTGGGAGGCAAAAGACAGGAAAGAGAAAGAGTGGTTTACTCATTTAGAGAACTTTAAGGGAGAAAGAATAGATATGTCTGAGAAGGGATTTAATTACATTTCTGCTATGTGCTAGACCTCCTCTTACACATCTTCCCATAAAATGAATCTTCAATCCAATATCAATTTTTCAATGTGTTAAGAGACTGGATTTTTTTTTTTTTTTAGAGTTGTTCCAAGGACTGCCTAGTTTCAAAGTAAGCAGGGGGACAGGAATAGAGACAGTCTGTGTTTGCTTCTCTTTCTGTGTGTGCTTGTGCACGTGTATGCATATAGATATGTACGTATGTGCAATGACTTGGAAAGACCTAGAAAGATGGCTTCTAGGTGTTGGCCAACCTTAAAAATCAGAGGACTTGTAACTTCTAGGTTGTGTCACAAAGCCATGATCTGCCCTCAGTATTTCAGGACATATAGGGCCCTTTTGTGCACATACTTTGTGTGGCTAATGTAAACTAAAAATAAAATCCTGAGCCACACAGCCAACTAAATGGACCCTCTCCTGGGCAAGGGGACTTGAAAAAAAACCTTAAAACTGAGTTCCATAAAGGGAAGGGAGGTTCCACTCATCTGGTTATAGTTTCTCCCTTTTGACATTGAGATACAACAATTGACCAATGTTAATATGAAAACAGAGATCTTAAGACTGTCCACACAAACTCTTCCTAACAATAAG
Source organism: Galagoides demidoff (assembly GCA_963574575.1). Classification (NCBI taxonomy): domain Eukaryota; kingdom Metazoa; phylum Chordata; class Mammalia; order Primates; family Galagidae; genus Galagoides; species Galagoides demidoff. The sequence goes on along the minus strand of CAUYQV010123202.1, from coordinate 31,042 downwards.
ATACTTAATGATTATGGAGGCCTAATGCCACATAGGGCAAAGGTTAAATCACACTTGCAGGCCATCAATTTGCGGCAGATCACTTGAGTTGGTATGTTGCAGTTTGTTTCTGCTTAACGGATTTCCTTAACTTGAAACATTCTCAGCCTTTAGACAAAGCTTTTTTTTTTTTTTTTTTTTGAAAGTGTCATGGTGTCACAGCTCACAGCAACCTCCAACTCTTGGGCTCAAGCAATTCTCTTGCATCAGCCTCCCAAGTAGCTGGGACTACAGGTGCCTGCTACAATGTCTAGTTTTTTTTGTTGCAATTGTCATCGTTGTTTAGTTGGCCTAGGCCGGGTTCAAACATGCCAGCCTTTGGTGTATGTGGCTGGTGCCATAACCACTGTGTTACAGTTGCTGAGCCAAAGCTTTATTTCTTTAACCACTAACAAATCAATCTTTGAACCTAACCTATGAGGGCCTCCCAACCACCTTTGAAATATCCAGCCTTTTGAAGCCAAACCAGCATATACCTTCCATGTACTGATTTATGACTTTACATGCAATTCTTGTGTCCCTAAAATGTATAAAAGCAAACCGTAACCCAGTTGCCAGGAGACCACTTACTCAAGACTCTTTGAGTGTGGCTTCCCAAGGGGAGGTCACACACATTGGCTCAGAATAAAACTCTTGAAATCATTTTACAGAGTTTGTTTTTTTTCTGTTAACACTAGGATAGATGAGAATTTTGATACCATATTCACACTTTTAGCCCTATTTCACTCTGCTCCCATTACTAGGACTTTGATAAGTTTGTTTTCTGCACTCTGAGCATGACTTTCTAAAAAAATTAACTATTATTATTATTATTATTATTTTTTAGAGACAGAGTCTCACTTTGTCACCCTTAGTAGAGTGCTGTGGCATCACGGCTCACATCAACCCCCAACTCCTGGGCTTAGGTGATTCTCTTGCCTCAGCCTCCTGGACTACAGGCACCCACCACAATGCCTAGCTATTTTTTATTACAGCTTGGCTGGGGCCAAGTTCGCAGCTGCCACCCTGGATATGTGGGGCTGACACCCTACCCACTGAGCCACAGGCCCAGCCAAATTAATTATTTTTAAATTGACAAAATTGCATACACTTGTGGTATACAACATCTTATTTTGATACACATAGAATAGCTAAATCAAACTAATTAATGCCTGCATTACCAGACAAACTCATTGTTTTTGTAGTGAGCATACTTAAAATTGACTCTTAGATATTTTCAGATATACAATGTATTAGCCATGCCCACCATGATGGACAGATCTCTTGAACTTACTCTTCCTCCCTGATATTTTGTATCTCCCCAACGCCTCCAAACCTAGTCCCTGATAACCACTATTCTACTTTCTGCCTCTATGTGAGTTCAACTTTTTTAGATTTGATATATAAATAAGATCATGTGATAAGGATATACATCTTTCTTTACCTGGTTTATTTCATGTAATATCATTTCCTATGGGCTTATTCACATTGTCACAGATCATATGATTTCCTTAATTTTTAAGGTGGAATAATTTTCCATTGTGTATACACACATGCACACATGAACTCTGACAAGTTATGAACTCATCCTACACAAAGTACTACATACCTCATTATAGGTGAAAGGTCTATATGCCTCTGGCCAAAAAAGCTGTTTGAGAGAGATTGGTGAAAAGACTTTGTGCAGGCATACTTGTGAGAAACTGAAGCAGAATCCCATATGGCCAGGTTGGTTGTGGGCATACAAACCCCTTGACTTAAGGCCCACATGGGAGCGGAGGTTTGCACACACATTTCTTTATGCCCTAGAAGTTTCTTTATGCCTGTTTTAAAGATTGAAGTAACTGCCTCCAAATGGCAAGGTCGGTAGGATGGATTTTCAAACCATCTCTTTCCTTCATAGCCCCAGGCTTCATCGGATAAGAACAAAGAAGTAATGGCTAACAACATGTTCTCCATTGAGTTATGTTAAACTAGGTATGATGAAAGGGTTTTGTTAAAAGGTGTATGGGTGTATGTTGGGTGGATTATCAGATTACTGGGGAGGACCAAGGTAGTCACAAGATGTTTAAATGGATTAATGAAGTCATTGATGTCCAATGAGCATGTGCAGAGGGAAATCATTACTGTCCAGTGCACATGAGCAGAGGGATTGTAATGAATATGAATGAGGTCATTGCTGTATAGTGCGCATGTACAAATTTGACTATATAAGCCAACAGTAAATAAAGAAGCTTGTCATTTTGCCTGAGTGAGCAAATGGTCACCTTTATTTAAAACACAATTTCAATAAGCATGCTTATTCTCCACAACATGACATCACTTTTCCATGAGACCCTTTTGGCAACACCTCATTACTGAATATCACTATGGTCAATTTTCCAGTAAACTTGGACTAACATGTCCCTGAGTTCACTTCCACTTTTGCCAAGAAATTTAATGTCTCTTCATTGCTCTAAGTCAAGCTCCAACATTCTTTGACGGCATGCAAAACAATGAAAAACATGCAACAACAATAATGAACACCACTTAGCAAGACACTGCGGCACATCAACACGAGCACGACCAAGGTTATGAAACTTGCCAGGTGATCTATACAGTGCTGCCAATTAAGATCATCAACATAATTGCCAGTGGCAAGTTCATGAACACAATTGTCAGACCGTGTGCTTGTGTATGTGTGTATGTTTATTAGACCCTCCATAATTAACCACCTCACTACATTGACCACCTCCTTAAGTTGACCCAATTTCCATAGACACATGGGTACATACCACATGCATGTATCAATATAGTAGGCTTAATCCCTTATGTTGACTACCTCTGTATGTTGATTACTTTCTTATAGTTCCTTGGGTGCTACTACACACACACCACAACACATATATGTAATATATACATACAATGAATATGAGAGCACAGATATTACATTGACATGTTGATTCCACATACTGTGATCATATACCCAGTAGAAGGATTGCTGGGTCATACAGTAGTTTGATCTGTAATATTTTAAGGAATTTCCTCACTGTTTTCCATGATGGTTGTACTAAATTGCACTCTACTAACAGAAGGCAAAGGTTCCTTTTTCTCCACATCCTCACCAACATTTGATACCTTTTATCTTTCTGATCATACCCATTGTAACAGGTGTGAGGTGATATCTCATTGTGGTTTTAATTTGCATTTTTCTGATGATTAGTGATGCTGAATGCCTTTTCATATGTATGTAGTATGTTGGCCAATTTGTATGACTTGTTTTGAAGAAAAATGTCTACTCGGATCCATTGCAATTTTTAAATCAGGTTGTTGTTTTCTTACTATTGAGTTGTTTGAGTTCCTTATATATTTTTGACATTAATCTTCTATCATATTATGATTTGCAAATATTTTCTCTCATTATGAAGGCTGTCTTTTTTCTGGTTTTTTTTTTTTTGCTATACAGAAGTGTTTTAGTTTGATGCAAATCTCTTCATCTATTTTTGCTTTTTATGTTTTTGGCATCACATCCAAAAAAAAAAATTATCTGAACACTACTTTTTGTGGAATACCAACCTTCTTAACATCACCAACATGACTTGTTGGTAACACAAACTAAATTTATTGCTTATTGCAATAAGGGAAAACACCATCTAAAGAGAACTTTGTAATTGTCAGAGCAGGATAAGAAGGTTGATTTCATTAAGAATAAGAAGTGTGGCTCGGTGCCTGTGGCTCAAGTAGCTAAGGCGCCAGCCACATACACCCAAGGTGGTGGGTTTGAATCCAGACTGGGCCCACCAAACAATAATGATGGCTGCAACCAAAAAATATAGCCAGGCATTGTGCCGGGTACCTGTGGCCCCAGCTATTCAAGAGGCTGAGGCAGGAGACTTGCTTGAGCCCAGGAGTTGGAGGTTGCTGTGAGCTGTGATGCCACAGCACTCTACCCAGGGGGATAGCTTGAGTCTCCTGTCTCAAAAAAAAGTGTGGTTTAATGTGTGTCTTTCAATGAGGGGACTTGATTCTCAGCAAGTTGTAATGTTGCTTGCTGAGACTCTGGTGTTAGTAAAAATATGCATTTTTTTTAAAGCTTGAGCATATTTATTCATGCATCCAACTTAAGAATCATGTTATCATGGGCAAAGTTCTATCTCCAAGAGTGCAAATTGTATGGAAATCTAACCTTCAAGATATGTTGCTAGAATTTATCCTAGGGATCTACTTGAATTATCTCTATGTAACGACCACCACTCAGCCAAGGTCCTTTTGGATCCCTTGGATATAATTTTATTTCTATGGCAATAGAAGTTATTTTACAGACTCAATTTGAGAACCTATTGCTATCAGTGGGTAGGATTGTGTTCAGAAAAGTCTCCAGTGACTTTCATCTTATCATTAGGTTGGGCTTAGGGGCTGACAGGTTATTTCAGTTGAAAGAAACCAGAAATGAAAGGAGCTAGAGAAAGACTTTTTACTCAGTAACAAAGCATGTTTATTATCCAAGGAGGAAAATTAATTACTCAGAAAGGACAAAATTTTAGGGAGAAACCCATGTAATCAGGACATACCATTTTTACTGGGTTCTAAAAATCCACATATTCCTTCTTTATCCAATATTCAACAGCAATGGCTTGGGACTAACAGAACAATCAAATCCTACCATGTTGGGGAAATAAAAAAGGAGCCATCTTGAGCTTGTGTTTGAAGAATACGAGGCCATGAAATTGCATAGAATTTTGCTGTTGTAAATTCAGTGTAGAAAAGTAGGCTATGTCCTTGGACATAGTCCATTCAGTTTATAATTAGGTTGCTGAAAATGCAAAGAATGAAAAAGTGGTGTTTGGGGTTAGTAAAAATATTTGGCACAATGGAAGGAAAAATCAAGCGATGTTAACTACGGGCTTTGTCTGTCAATGGGCATATCATCAAAATTCTACCTGAGTATTTAATTTGCCATTTTTGAAGACCTGTCATTCAGGTTGCCTTGTCAGAAAGTTTTCTCCGAGGTATGGAAATCAGAGCTCTAGTTAGCCTTTTGTGGCAGCTAGTCTGCAAAGATGTCTGCCATCAATTTCTTTCCTACCCTTTTGTGCATTCTATTCCTTGCATGGAAGCTAATTCACCTCCCCTTAAATATTGGACATCTTAATGATTACTGATTAATTTTATTTAGCAAAAGTGGTGTTACTGTATTTCTAAGGTGAGGTCAAAAAAGGCTCAGTGGCTTCTTTCTAGGACTCTTACAATTCTTCTTACAGTCCAGCCACCATAGGAATAGGCCAAGCTACAAGAAGAGGCCATATGTGAGTCCTCTGATCAACAATCCCATATGAGCTTCCAGGCAATAGCTAGTGCCAACTCCCAGCCATGCGAGGAGCATCTCTTCATCCATTCTGGTCAAATAAGCAGAGAACTCTAGCCATCATCTGACTGAAGTACCAATAGTTATAGGAGAGAACTGCTAGCTGAACCAAATCAACCCTCAGAATCATGGCAGAAAATAATAAATTATTGCTTTACGGCACAAATTTCAGCGTTGTCTTTAACTAACAATAAAATAACTGGAGAACACCTCAATATATTATTTATGAAAATTTTTGTCAATTTGCAGTAGGTGGATTCTGAACAACTAGAATGAATTGATACTGGATATGCACACAACTGAAAACACAAAAATTTGTTGTTATTCTTTCTTATATTTCCTCTGCCGACTCTGTTTCCCCAGATAACATCATGCTCTGTGGTATGCAGAAATGAATTCAGACCTGACAATATTTTGTTTCCTTTTTTTGATATTCCTATTTTATGATGGAATTTGCACTGGAGATTATAAGCTGCTTCACTGATCACATTTCATTTTGGGATCCTGATTGCATTGTCTAAATAATGTTGGTGATATCTTTGCATAATGAGTTTTTCTTACAGCTCCATGGAATTTGTGCAGAGACAAAGTAAGAAATGTAGGGTGGGAGTAATCCATCTTAACAGGTGTTAAAAAGTGGCATTGGTTTTAGTTACATACCAGGTAGTAACTGATGGTGAGGAGGCTCACCCAGAAATAAGCTCCCACATGGCCAGGGATGAGTAGAAAGATTACATTATACAAACAGGAACATACAAAAGCTTTTTAAATATTTCAGGATTAAGATGAAGACGTAATTGTTTTGTTAGAATTTACTATCTTTCTGCTTCCAAGTGATTGAATTGACAATGAGTTCACCGTATGTTTCGTAGGGTTACAAAAAATTATCATTTGATAGCTCTGACATTATAGGTTATTATCTGGTATACCATTTATATGCCAGACTGGTAATCTTGGCTGGCCATATAGTAAAATATGATAAAAGATGAGGAAAAGGGAGATTTCAGTCACTTCTTGACATAGGATGTAGTGTAGATGTGGTTAACCTTAATTCTGGAAATGTCCTGATACTCTGGGAACTTGATAATAGGAATCTTATTATCTATGACATTTTTCCCGATGGCCATTAAGAAACAATTCAAAGCATTAAAATAAAATTGGGAAAGGCTTTCTTCTCCTGTTGATAATATCTTCTTTTCTCCAGGGGAGAACCCTTCACTCTAACTGGCCCAGGTCAACAATAAAGAGAACACAATGTGGAGCAGGAAGGAACTGCACACAGTAACCTGGAGGGGAAACTCGCGGCTTTCTCTCTCCACCTAATTGCACCGCTGTCCCTCACAACCACCTCCCTACAGCCTCTCTGTCCTCCACAACCACCCTCCCATAGCTTCTCCAATTCCCCATCCCATGCGCCTTCCACTCATGTTACCCTGGTACTTATCATTGTTATGGTCACAATTTTGCTCTCCATAAAACATTATCCTGTGTGGAAAATTATGGTCATCATTTTCAAAGGAAAAAGAGCTATCGAAGTACCCACCATCATGCATTCTTTGTCTTATGAGAAATCTGTATGTGCATATATGTGTGTAGGTATCTGTATCTGTGTGTATGTAGTGTATAATCTCTTTATGTATATGTAAATATGCCCACATGTGGACAGACACACATATCTTCAATATGTGTACGTCTGTATATACACCTAATTGGCAATAGAAACAAGTTTATATAATTCAAAAGTGCTATAAAGCTATTGCTTATTAAACAAAGATGAAGGCATAAGTTTAGCTGAAAAGTCTCTGATTTTTAACTGAGGTGCCTTTAAAACAATTAGAGTCGCTCAAGGTCGGTCCTTAATAACTCAAAAGAAGTTGCAGATCCTTCTGCAACTCCCTCCTGCAGTCACTGCCTCGTCTACAAATAGTCTGAAAAATGATAGGGTCTGATGGATTGTTTTTTTCCTCCTGACAAATAATGGAGCATCATGTTTCTATAATTATCCTGAAAATGTTTTAGTGATACAACCCAGAATCATGTCAGAGTAACTGAAAGCAGGTTTAAAACAGAATTCCAAAATAGCAATGATCTGCTGGAGGAATTTGGCTATACCTAGAAAAAAAACCCAAATATTTAAAAGCTCTTATTTTAGTAGCTGGACTTGGATCATTCAGAGAACTTTAAGAAAAGGTAGCACATGTCTAAAACTGTCTTTACAAATTAATAAAGAGGTCCAAGGTGAGAACTAGGGTGAGGGTCTCAAAACTCTATGAAAGAACAGGCCTAGCTAAAAATAACCGTAATAGTCACTGTCTATAATTGCTACCCAGGAGTCACGTACTGAGTAGTCATAAAGATTCTTAACTCTCCCTGTAGATAATATCACTCTTTTGAAAGGTAGTTTCTGAGATGTCTCCCAGATCCTGCATTCCAGTAGGTTGGCTGACCCACCCAGCCATACCAAGAAACCAACTCAATAGGAATTGAGACCCCAGCAACTGAAGCATGATTTCTACAACCCTGTAATTGTGCCCCAAACCTAGTCAATTAGCAAACCTAATTGCCTAATCCTTGGCTGAGCAAACAATCCTTAAAACTCTATCTTCCAAATTCTCAGCGAGGTTGATTTGAGAATTTCCCCCATCTCCCCACTTAGCATGATGCAGAGTTAAACTCTGCTGTGGACCCGGCTCTCTCCCTGAATCAGTTTCCTCTTTGGGCAGAAGGCAAATGAACCTGGTTGCTTGGCAACACGTCCTAGGTCCCATACACGACCAGATTCTTGACCAGCTAGCCCTGTACAGGGCAGAGACGGTGGACTCTGCTGTTAGAAGTTTGGAGTAAACATTTTACAAATCTGAATTTTTATTTTGCCAATTTTTTATGTCTGCGATGTGGAAAAACCTCCAACTCAGCATTTTGATGTATTTATCTGTAAATTACATACTTTATGATTGTAGAGTTCATTGAATTTTAGAAAAATATGTAAACATTATCTTATTAAATCTCCAAACTCCTCGATTAAAGCAGCAATTATAGCAGAAAAATAGAACAAAGCTCAGAGAAGTTAGGGAAACTGTCTCTGTTCACTCAATCAAAGAGTCAGTGTTTGATCCTAGGGTTTCTAACTGTGAATCCAATGTTCTTTTCATTATAACCTTTTTCTCCCCACCAACTACTCAATAATTTATGATGGAATATTTTGATACTTCAAGAAATGTATTATAAAAATAAAAGTTAGTATTTTATTTCTTTTTACATAGGTTATGCCATTTAGGGTCATAGTAATGAGACACACCATCTCAGATGATGTCTTTCTGATATTGCTGGTAGTGATTTTTTGTAGGAATTATAATAAATATATAGGAACCTATGCAAACTACTCATTAAAGCAGAGATCTTTATACTTAATTAAGAAAAGTCATCCTCTACACAGGAGTGGAATCTCAGTTTTTTATTGGCGTTTGCAATGATGTTTAATATTGAATGTTGCTTACATTCCCAAAGCTTAAAATTGCTACTTAGGTGAACCTTAGTTGATAGGGTTATTAAGAGTTTACTTCAGTTCTCGAGGTTTTTGAAATTGAAGAGCAGGTTTCAGCATTAGCTTAACTATTTTTAATAAGTTAGCAGAGGATATCTTCCTGCTCATGCGATAAGTGCTATGCTAAAGTAATCGGAAACTTTTTCACTGGAAACATAGAAATGCACAGCAAATTTAAGCAAACACTTTAAAAATATAGACCTGAGATTGCCAAATTGAAAAGGAATTTCCCCGGTGTTTGGGGAAAAAATGGGAGTACCAGAAAACCTTGAGATAATGGTGTGAGGAGTTGGTGCAGGTGGGGGGAAGGGGATGAAAGCCAGGGGGCTTGGGCAGTCGGAAGGGATGAAGATCAATAACCTACAACAGTGAGGCTTGGCCTGCAGAGAGAGACATTTGAGAGTGTCCAGAGACATTGTTTTGTTTGCCATAAGTGTGGGAAACAAAACTTGTGATTCTAACTTTTATGATTTGTTTGGCACATCCAGGGCTGTACTCAGGATTCATTATTCTCCTCATAATTCTCCATTGGTGACATAAGACCCAATGCCCCATTGACTAGGAATAGCATGAATGGTATTAATGGCATGCAATTGGAAGAATCTAGGAATTCTGCTAAACATCCTACAATACACGAGGAAAGCCACACTGAACAAAGAAACATGTGACCCCAAATGTCCATAGTACTCAAGTATCCTGGCCTAGACATTGGGGGTGTTAGAGAGATAGCAAGGAAAGGCGTTCATCCAGAGGGGTGGATATTTAAAACTGAGTCCCCCTCTAAAGGAAATGCTTAATCCCTTATGGCCGAAGTTGAAGAAAGATCCAATAAATAAATAAATAGATAAAAATCAAAGGATTTGTTAAGGAAAAATTTCATTCTTTTCCTCACTGCTTGTAATGTGGCCTAAGAAAAATTTGTATAAGTCTAAGCAATCTCTCAGTAGTGATTCATATTTACCAAAACATACCCGGGTTCCAAAGATTTAGAAAATAAAATGAATGTCAATTCTGAGTGAGTGATCTCTTGAATTTCTTACAGAGGTAAGTACAAAAATCTGTCTGACAGGACAGCTTTATAATCTATGCTTACAATAAAAATTTTAAAAGTTAAACAATGCACCAAAAGGGAGCCTTAGCAGACTCAATTAACAGTAATTTTAAGGCCTGAAACACTTGCCATAATAAAATAATCAAAAAGGGAGCACACACTCATTAAGTTTAATACAACCAAAATATTTTAAAAGTAATTAAACTCTTATGAAAATGCAGACACTATAAAAAACAATAAGTGGATCTGCAAAAGAGAAGCAAATCAAATTTCCAGAAATAAAAACTAAAGTCATTGGGATAAAAAATTTAATCAACAATTTAAACAGCAAATTAGATACAAATGAAGAGAGAATCATAAACTGAAATAAACATATGAGCAATTAACCAGAATACAGAGCAGATGGGGGAAAAAAATCCAGTAACACTGGAAAATATGAGCGCTTGAAAAACATGGAGTTTAGAATAAAAAAGAATCCAAATTTACATAAAAAGAATTTTTGAACGAAAGGCTGGAGAGTGGGGGAGAGACAATAGTCAAAAGTGATTGAACTTCCACTTGGTAATGGACAACATTCAAAAGTGGTTGAACTTCCAGTGGTAATGGTGAATTAGGAAATTTGTACGTGAAGTATGGAAAAGGTCTATCTAACAGTTTGAACGAACTAGCGTCCTCCTGATAAATGGAGAGGCAAGTTCAATCACTAAAAGTCTAAGAACATATACATCTTTTAACAGTATATACTTCCATTTTCTCTCCTTCTAGACTGTTGCTGTCACACATTTTATTAACATGTATATATATGTTACAAATCTTACAATGTGCTGTAAAATAGTTTAAATGATAATCTTTTTAAGAGGTTTGGGTAACAGGAAAATAATTTCATGTGTTATCTATAATCTTATATTTTAGGTGTTGTAGCAGCCATATAACCTATGGCTAGGAGTGAGAGTTATAAAAAATACCTGTATAGCTCAATAATCGAACACCTTGGTGAGGAGGGCATGGAGAAGGATTTAGTTCTAACAAGCATGAGAGAGCTCTTGAGATGAGAGCATTGGTGAATTGGCAGTCTCTACACCTGTGTTGTTGAGAGGCAGGAGCTCAGCCTTATATTAGGCTGGAGGAGCAGGCAGTCGGGAGCATGCGCATTCTATCACAGACCTGCTGACTCTGACTCTGTCTCCTTTCCTGCCTGCAGAACGCCAGCACGGCGTCTCTCTGCTGAAGATTACCAAGCTCTGCTAAAGATCTATCTTTCTAAGAAGACTGTTTTACTACACACACACTCTCTCTCTCCAGCTAAAGTAGATAGCCTTCAGGCACCTAAGAGAAACTGTTCCTGAGCAAGGGAGCTTAGTGGGCCGCGTCCAGAACCTACCTAAGCCGGCCCAAGACCTGGCCAGTCCTGGGCCCCAACAAGGTGTCATCGCAAATGTTATCATTTCCAATAATTTCATTAAATTTGGAAAACTTTCAGCCATTATTTTTTCCAATATTTTTCTGCTCAGCTCCCTGTCTGCATTGGGAATCCACTTGTCCATTCGTACACTTAGCAGCTTGTAGTTGCCCCACAGCTTGCTGCTTTATTTTTTATTTCAATCTTCTGGATTTTTTTCCTCAGTGTGTTTTAATATGGGTTGTTCCTATTACTACGTAACTCCAGATTCACTCAATTTTTCTTCTGCAACATCTAATTAACCATTGATCCTCTCTAATGTCTTTTTTTAAAAAAAAATTGTCATAAGCGTCAGAACTTTCATCTCTAGCAGCTTTATGTGTGTCTTGTTTAATTCTTATATGTCTCTGCTTAGCTTTCTGAGTACATGGATACAGTTCTACCCATGTACCTATTTTAACATCTTTGCTGATTTTAACATTTTCAACAGTTTCAATTACTTCATTATTTTCATTATTACGGGCTGTATTTTCTGGTAAATTTTTTTCCTGGTAATTTCTGATGGGAGGTCAGACACTGTACATTTTATTTTCTTGAGTACTGAATATACTTGCATTTCTATAAGTGTTCTTCAGATTTGTTCTGGGATGCCACTAAGTTGTTTTAAAGGAGATTTGTTCTTTTGAGTCTAACTTTTATGGTTGTTAGACATGGCCAAGCCCGTGCTCAGTCTAGGGCTCATTATTAGCTGCTAATCTTTTCTATGGCTATTTCCCCTCCTGTACCTGTTTTCTTACATGTGCTGATTGCTACTGTCCCCAAATATTTGAGGAAGACTCTCTGTACATCTACTACTTGTGCTGCCGCCCAACCAGGTTCGTCTGCCCACTGCCCAAGAGGAAACTGATACCCAGAGACAGCAGGGTGTTTAGCTTTTTATTCTTCACAGCACTAAGCAGAGAGATGGGAGGAATTTCTCAAATTTGCCTCCCCAAGAATCTGGCAGACAGGGTTCTTAAGAATAGTTTGTCAGGCTGGGGATTAAGTCATTAGGTTTACTAATTGGCTAAGTGTGAGGCAAAACTATAGGAGTGTGGAAATCATCTTCTTGTGTTGCTTCAGTTTCTGGGGTCATAATTCCAGCTGATTAAGTTTCTTGGCATAGTCCAAGAATGGTGGGTCACACCTGTAATCCTAGCACTCTGGGAGGCTGAGGCAGGTGATCACTTAGAGCTTAGGAGATTGAAAGCCAAGAGTAAGACCTGGTCTATACTAAAAATAGAAAAATTAGCCAGGCATTGCGGAGGGCATCGGTAGTCCCAGCTCTTTGGGAGGCTGAGGCAAGAGGAGCACTTGAGCCCAGGAGTTTGAGGTTGCTGTGAGCTCTGATGATGCCAGGCCCCTCTATCCAGGGTGACAGAGTAAGACTTTGTCTCAAAAAAAAAACAAAATAAACCATACCAAACCAAAACAAAACCAAACAAAAGCCACAAAGCTTTTCAGTATGGGTTGCTGGTGGTCTGGGCAGGAGCCTAAAAGGTACCTTAGAAACTATCTTTACATGATAAGTAGCTGGGTTCACCTCTTGGCTCTCTATTCTGTTCCATATATCTACCTCTCTATTTTTGTGCCAGTACCATGCTGTTTTGATCACTATAGATTTATAGTATAGCCTGAAGTTTGGTAGCATGATTCCTCCTGATTTGTTTTGTTTCTGAGTAATGTCTTGACTATTCCCACACCTTTCACCATTAACAAAAATTGATTCTCACTGGATAAAAGATTGATACTTAAGACATGATGCTATAAAGATACTTGGAGAGAGTACATGGAAACACTTGAAGAAATTGGCCTTGGAGAATATTTTATAAGGAGGACTCCCCCCTACTCAGGAAATTGAAGCAACACCAAAAATATATTATTGAGATATGACCAAATTAAAAGGCTTCTGCACAGCCAAGAACACCATAAGTAAAGCAAGCAGACAAGCCCTCAGAACAGGAGAAGATATTTGTAGGTTATGTTTCTTACAAAGATTTGATAACCAGAATCCACAGAGAACTCAAACTTATTAACAAGAAAAGAATAAGTGATCCCATTTTCATTGTGGGCAAGAGACTTGAACAGAAGCTTCTCTGAAAAAGTGTAGGTGCATGGCCTACAAACACATGAAAAAAATACTGATCATCTTTAATCATCAGTGAAATGCAAATCAAAACCACTTTGAGATATCATCTAACTCCAGTAAGAGTGGCCCACATAACAACATCTCAAAACTACAGATGTTGGCGTGGATGTGGAGAAAAGGGAACACTTCTGCACTGCTGGTGGGAATGAAAGCTAATATGTTCCTTTGGTAGAGAAGTTTGGAGAACACTTAGGGAACTAAAAGTAGACCTGCCATTCAATCTTGCAATTCCTTTACTAGGTATATATCTAAAAGTCCAAAAATCACTTTACAAAAAGATATTTGCACCAGAATGTTTATTGCAGCCCAATTCATAATTGCCAAGTCATGGAAGTAGCCCAAATGCCCATCGACCCATGAATGGATTAATAAATTGTGGTGTATGTATGCTATGGAATATTATGCAGCCTTACAAAAGATGGAGACTTTACCTCTTTTATGTTTACAAGAATGGAGCTGGAACATATTCTCCTTAGTAAAGTATCTCAAGAATGTAAGAAAAAGTATCCAATGTACTCAATACCATTATGAAATCAATATATAATCACCCACACTTTCATATGAAAGATGAAATACAACTATAGTCCAGGATGAAGGAGGGAAGAAGAGGAGGAGAGGGGAGAGGGTGGGTATTTGGTGGGTCCTCACTTATGGTGTATATTGCAAGGGAACATGTCAAATCTATTAAGAGTAGAGTATAAATGTCATAACACAATGATTAAGTAAGTGAGGTGAAGGCTATGTTAACAGTTTGATGTAAGCATTCCAAATTGTTTATTTATTGTTAATTATAAACATCTTTTTATTTATTTTTTTGAGACAGAGTCTTACTCTGTTACCCTGAATAGAGTGCCATGGCATTATTATAGCTTATAGAAACTTCAAACTCCTGGGCTCAGGAGATCCTCTTGCCTCAGCTTCCAGAGTAGCTAGGACTGTAGACATGTGCCACTATGCCCAGCTATTTTTTTTTTTAATTTATTTTTAGTAGAGACAGGATCTTGCTCTTGCTCAGGCTGACCAAGCAATCCATCTGTTTCAGCCTCCCAGAGTGCTAGAATTACAGATGTGAGCCACCACGTCCATAGTAAGTGTAGTAAATTTAGACTACTCCTTCAGGCCTGACATAGGCTAAGGTTTGTCATTCCTGCTAGGTCACTGTCCTCCAAGTGGATGACACAGTTCTTTTCTCCTATCCATTTGTGCTTTCCATGCCCATATTCTACTTTCCATTTCATAAAGAGAATGACCTTTGATGGAGCTTCCTTAGGACTAGTGAGTAAAATATCCACCTTATTTTCCATTTCATAAAGAGAATAATCTTTGATGGTATCTAACTTGATATAAGAAACTCAGTTCTGATTTTCTCTTTCCATAGCCTAAGGCATTATGACTTGTCCTGGTAAGGGCAATCACAATCACATTCCAGCTCTCTAAATCCATTATTTAGTTTAACATTTCTCCAGTCAGAACACTCACTATTCTGACTTTGAGTACTCTCCATGAAAGAATAACAAAATGCTCAAGGATTTCTTTAGCTGTACAAGAGACGAATCAAATTAAACTAAGCATTGTTATGTTGCATTAAAACTGATTGTGGGTGTGAGCCTGGAACCCATTTAGTCAGAGACTTACAATAACAGAAGAGCTATAAATATGGAATTAATTTTAAAAGGGTATCTAAACAAGTATTTATGAAAAAAGGACCTTGGTCACAACTGTTTTTTGTAACCATTATTTAGAATAATTCTTAAAGTTTCTCAAAATATTCTTCTAGATTATTATCTGTACTCCATGAATGAAAAAGTTGAGTTTAAATATTCTTAAAAATTCTTAGATTATGGAGCTCATGGAATTAATAATTATTAATAATTATCTGTGGGTTACAGATGTCAGTGTACATAAAAATCACCTAGCTCCTTGTTCAAAATGCTTATCTTCCAGCCTCAACAACAGAGATTGTGATTCTGAGTTTCCATGACAGGGTCTGTATTATGTATTATTAAAAATATGTCTAATAAACTTGACCAGTGTGTAAAATTAAGGAATGATACTCAGCACAGAGGTGAAACATTATTTAGATAGCAAAACCAAACAAGGTATGGGTATTACAAAAACCATATATGAATTAGAGATTAATATCACTCAGAGGTCAAAACCAAACAGAGGTAAGGATATTAGGCAAACTATATATTACTCTCGCAAAAGAAAATAGATGTCACAACAGTGGTTTTCCTTTATCTACAGGGGATATATTCCAAGATACCCAGCAGATGCCTGAAATGGGGAATAGCAACAAACCACGTATGGACTATACTTTTTCCTGGACATACATACCTATAATAAACTTCAGTTGATAAATTAGACACAGTAAGAGATGAACCATAACTAATAGTCAAATAGGATAATTACTTCAAATACTGCAGAAAAAGTTATGTGAATGTGGTCTCTCTCTTTCTCTAAAATTACCTCTCATACTATACTCACCTGTCTTGTGATGATGTGAAATGATAAAATACCTACCTGATAAGATGAAGTGAGGCGAACCTTCTAGGCACTGTGATGTAGCATCAGGCTATTACTGACCCTCTGGCAGTTCCTTAGAAAGAGGCTCATCTTCTCCTGGTGATGCTGGATCATCCAGCTCTGATGATGTGGATGGACGTCTGGATGTCAGGAGCAGACAGTGTTGGTGAGTAATGCGTGCGTGACATACACAGCGTGGATCCACAGGACAAAGGGATGATTCACATCTGGGGTGGAACAGAGTGGGGTGGTGGTGTGAGATTTCATCATATTATTTAGAACTGTGCAAATCTTAAACTTGTGAATTGTTTATTTCTGGAATTTTTCATTTAATATTTTCAAACCATAGTTCATCCCAAGTAACTGAAATGTTGGTGAGCAAAACTTCAGCTAAGGGAAGATTACTGTATCTAATACATCTATTATGGTCAAGTATAGTGGATTCTCAAAATACAATAATAAAAAGGAATCAGTCTCCCTATTTCTAGCTTCTGTCCCATTAAAAGTCATTTTGGACTGGAAATCTTATTGGTCACATGATGTCATTCTAGCCATGGGAGTACAGAAGAGTGACAAGTCCAAGATTTTCTCAAAAATTGATGCTTTTTTCTTCCACTGAAGCAATCATGGGAGATTCCAACTGTGGGCCTCAAGAAAGGCCATGAGGTGACCAGGAATGTGAGCAGGCTGAGGCAGATCAGAGCCAGGCAGGCACCTTGACAAACACATCAAGCTCTTTTGGGACATGCTCTGACAGGTGTGTGTGGCTTTGCCCCATATTGGCAGGGTGCCATGGAGTTGTCCAAGGTCTCTAAGGACAAAGGGGCCTTCAAGTTCATCAAGACAAGGGTGGAGACACACATCTGAGCTCAGAAGAGCTGAGCACCATCCTGGCCACCATGAGGAAATCAGCTGCAGAGAAGGACTGAGCCTTCTCCCCTCTGAAACTTTGTAGAAATAAACCCCACCCCACAACACAAAACAACCAACCAAACACAGCAAACCAGCCAGATGCCTTCCCAAAATAATTGTTGTTACGGAATTAGAGTAACTTTCCCAGCTGTCCACCAAAGTATATTTCTTCCATAAACACAGAATAAAGGATATATATTTTTAATCCTGTTTCTTCCAGAGGCCTGTTTTATTCTATTTAGAATTTCTGTATTTTGAAAAACACAATACATGCTTCTGTATACAACTTGCTTTGTTCTCCCGTTTCTCTTTTCTATTTATTTTAATGAACTTTTTTTTCATTTTAACATTAGAGGAAATTTATGAATAATAGGCATAAATATTTGCTTGATAATCACCTTTTATTCTGACTCTACTTTTTTGTGTAATATTTCTAAGACCTAAGATAGTGAACAGTACATAGGAAAAGAGAACTAAATAATTTTGAATGAATGAAAAGGATGAATTCTAGTCACCCAAAGGCAATAGGTATGTTTTTCTGCATTTACAAAGCCACAATATTACGGAAGTCTGAGCAGAGATTCAGTGAAGGGCAGCATAGCTAAGAATTTCAATCTGACTTCATTTCTATTCTATCTTACTTTAATAATATGTGACTGCAACAATACAGTATCAATAAAATGAATGCTTAAATGACTGTGAAAAATTACTATTTATTGGTGAAACACTTGAGAAATTTCCATGAAAATCAATAACTAGAAAAGCATGTCAGGTTCTTAGGCAGCTGTGTTCTTGGTTCTTGGGGTGATCTTGACTGAAGAATGACCAGACACCCCAAAATAAGGCAGGTAGAAAATAAAGTTTATTGAGGAAGAGAAAGTGTTACAGAGTAAGAGCAAGATATAAGTTTATAGAGTAAAAAACATTCCCTGTAGAGAATGAATGAGCCCCCATTGTTATGACAAGAAAAGGCCTTGCTTATGGGCTGGGATTCTGTTTTATACTCTGTGGATTGGACCTACCAACCTCGTGGTTCAGAGGTCTCCTTGGAACCACAGACTCTTAGTGCACATGTGAACCTCTCATGAGCTTTGCTGGAAGCCCATGGGGGAGGGGGGGTGTGAGCCCCAATATAGGTTCAAGCTGATGACATGATTATATACACTGTCTAACCTTAGCTATATTCTTTGTGTGTAAGGAAGTAGAACCTATGTTCCTTTTGTTCTTTCATGTCTTAATTTCGGTTCCTTTGTGTCCTAACTTCTGGCACTGGGTGCCTAAATACTAATTTAAAACTTAATCTACTGTATGCCATGGGACTTCTACAGGGGACTGGTCACGAGCCTCCCTGGTTATTTATGACTCTGTATAGAATGCCTGGATGTGGTTCAAACACACAGCTCTTGCCTTCTGCCACGTGGGCTGCTCAGGGAAACACACTCCTTTAACTTTGGCTGCATCAACTTCCCTATGTTACTCTGTTTGTCTGAAGGAGATTACCCAGGATTATCTGAGTGGGTCCTAAATGTAATCCTAACTGTCTTTAGAAGAGGGAAGCAAAGAGAGGTTTTAACTATAGAAGATAATGTGAAAGTGGAACCAGAAAGACAGGGACACAGATTTGAAGATGTTATCTTGGTGACTCTGAAGACAAAGAAAGTGGCCTGAGACAAGGGGTGCAAGGAAAGCAGCTGGAGAACCCAGAAACAGCAAGGAAAGGGACTGTGCCCTAGAGAATCCACGGGGAACATGGCCCTTTACACAGAGAAACCCATTCAGGACTTCCGACCTCCAGAACTGTGTGAGAATAAATTTGTGGTGTTTCACGTCACTACATTTTTGGTAATTACAATTGCAATAGGAAATTAATTCAAGGGAGAAGAAGCTCCTTTCATAAAATCTATAAAGGATATTCAATATTACGGAATGAACTATAACAGGTATATGCTTTAAATAGCTTTTAGAAACTTATCTAGGAAAATGAAATGTATTCAAATGTGTGATGGTACTATTTGTTTTAATCCACTTAAGGCATTTATTTTATTTTAATCAATATTTTATATAATTTTTATTTTGAAATTTTAAAACATATTCTATATTTCCATATGAAAGAACAGATCTGTGATAACAGGATAAGCGAAAGTTAAAAGAGTAGAAAAATGGGGAACAAGAGGGAGAAGGGGAAATATGACTTTCATGGCCAAATATGAAACTGTCTTGTGACAACAAAATAATCCTTTTGTGAAAAATTGAATTCTTGTGGTGCTATCTTAGGCAAAAATATCTTTTTCAATGGAACTGGATTTTGATAGGTCAGCAACAACCTCATGTGCATATATAAACATTTTAGCATCTGATAAATGTGACATTTCAAATAAAGGAGAAAGTTATGAATTATTCAATAAATCATGCTGGGACAATTAGTTATCTCTGTGGAAAAATTATATACTCTATGCCCAAATAAATTCCAGAAAGATTAAAAAGTGAAATCTAAAAATGAAACAATCCATAAAATGAGAAGACCTTTCTATAAATAAATTTATGGCAGAAAGCATATTAAAAAGTTGATATATTTGCTACCTATGGTTAAAAATATTCTTATCTCACAAGGCAAAAGTAAATAAAAGTAAATGAACTAGAGTAAACTTGAAAAGATATTTGAACATTTCATAGAGAATGGTAGTTATCGATTTTTTGTAAGAAGAATTTTGATACATTAATCATCAACAGATTGACCATTGTCAATAAAATTGAATAAAGAGCCAAAGTCAATTATTCAGTAAAAATATACAGATGGCCATTAAACTTTAGGGAAAAAAAATATCTCTCTCACTTTTAATAGGAATACAAATGTAAACAACGTCTCATTAGGTAAAATGGGGGAGGGAGAAAACGCACGGTAATAATTACTATAACGAACATACATTAAAGAGCACAGTGGGAAAGCTGACACTGCAGAAAAGAATTTCAAGAACTCCTTGCTCTCCTTCCTTGGCTGGTGTTAGACGTAAGAGTTCACCTCTGAGCTGTTGGGTGGACCTGGTTCAGTTCACCCAGTCCTGCTGAGTAAAAGGGAGAGCAAGAAACTCAGGTAATGGGAAATGAGGCAGCTGGGACTGTGGCATACTCGAAGCAAAGTGGCATAATTAAATCAAAGTTTTATTTAAGTGAAGAAAAAGACTCAAGGGAAGCAGAGAGAGGCCCAGACTTTTCCAAGAGTGGAAAGGGGTCCCCTTTGTGAGTGAGAGGAGATATCGCACAAAGGCAGTATATAAATATAAGCACTTTCATCCTAATTCCTCCTACTTTATAAGAATTCTCTTTGGTTCCCCTTAGGCCGGCAGTCAGGCTGCCCTGGTTTCATAGATTGGGGATTATCTCAGGAGTCTCATCAATCTAATTGTCTTTACTCTATATATTAACTGTTATTTTACTAACAATGATACAGCATCTGTTAGTCTCACGACTTTTGTGGCACCCAGGGCGTGCATTGTTCTATGACAAGGATCCTTATCTTTCTTTTATTGGGAGATCCTTATCTTCATTTTTCGAGGGCTCATTCATGGGCTGGTGTCATGGGTCACAAGCTAGTTAACTAGATCACACATCCACCAAAATTTCTTGTTTTGCATCAGGGCCCTTTCTGACTGTCTTGTCTTGAAAGGCCATAAGTCTCTCCCACCTTCCTGGAGCCACTTTAACCTCCTTCCATCCCTAAACAGCTGGGCTATTCATTTGTTTATTTGGTTAACATATCCAGGCCATGTTCTAGAACTCACAGTCAAGGGCCTATGTGTTGTTTGGAGGGTGGAGGGTGGGGGGAGAGAGGCAAACCCAGTGTGATAAATACTGGGTATTGTACAGCAGCACGGTCTAAGATACAGGGAAGCCCTATCCCAAGGGGGCCAGGGAATAATGAATGGTAGGAGGAGCCTGACCTAGCCCAGGAAGAGAACTTCCACAAACAAGACAGAGCTCTCAGTGAAGAAAGAGGTAAGGAAGGGCTTTGTAGGGGGAGAGTGATAATAGGGAAGTGGGACTATGGGAATATGTCCTAAGGAGGAGGGAAGTGTAATATTATAGTTTCTCAGGGTTGCAGTAAAGATTACAGGTAGAACGTCTGTGTGCTGATAATGGTTTGGCTCAGGTTCTCATGGAATTCTTGTTTGCCAAATTTAGCAGATGGGGTTTTGTTCTGGAACTCTTGAATTTTCTCTGAAATTTTCAGCAGAATGGTGGTAAGATCTTGCAATATAGAGAAGAGCAAAAACTGGGTCAATGCTGGGTTTGTTCCATCTACAAGGAAGAGCTAAAACAATTCAGAAAACTGCCCTGGTTTCCTTGCAGATATATATATTTCCCTGTGTTTTGTCAACTCAAGGAAATGACGGAGGTAGAAATCTCAATCAATGGAGTTTTATTAAGCCAAAGGGGAGGACAAATCTGGGAAAATCATGAACCATAGATAAGTTGCGACTGTTTATTCCAAGGGGCAGCTGGAACCTCAGGCATTTAAAGGCATATAGAGAGAAAGGAAAAGGGAAAAGGAGCTGAAGAGGCAAAATTGTTACTGTGCTTGTGAGGCCCAGGAAATTTACATTTTATGTAATATAAGGAGAATGTTAGACGGGTAAAAGGGAGTGAGGGAAGCATCAGTTGTGTAGATGTCCTGGATAGGTAGGTGGAAAAATATCTGATTCTGTCCATGCTGTAAACCTGTAAAGATAAACATGTTATTCATTATTGGTGTGGAATGGAACATACTTTAGTGTTAGGTGTTAGATAATAGTTACAGTAATTGGCGTGTCCTAGTTTATGGGAGGTCAGCAAGGAATTTCCTTAGTAAATACGGTCCTTTCATCACGGGTATCTTTTTTTATCTTCCCTTTTGCATAATGAATTGGGAGTGGAGGGTGGCTCCAGATTTTGTTTTAATAAATCTGTAAAAGTTTATTCATTAATTATTTATTAAGTTAGAATGATGAGTGCTCCCTGGCCCATTGGCCCCTGAGTAGGAATACAAGGTGGCTGGGTGAACTTAGATCTACAGAGGGAGTCAGGAAGCAAACAAGGAGATCCCAGTAGAGGCTTCAATAAAGCACGGCAGGTGTATTCAGATAAGAAGGAGGTGCCAGGCACAGTTTCCTGGAGGTGGTGACACAGTTATTCCACAGTCTTTGGTCTGATGGCTCCACATGTAGAATAAGGGATGTGAGGGCAGAGTCCACCCAAGAAAAAGAGCCTCACCAATTTGATAAATGACTTTGTCACAGCTGTGGCTCCTGAACTCCTTTGAGAATGGGATGACAGGGGACCTTCTGTCCAGCTTCAGGTATGTGGATGTCTTTGGGTTTCATCAACCCAAGCCCAAGTAAGGCTTTAGAATTTTATTGAGAAATGCAATCATTTTGTTCTATTTCTTCCAAGATCTCATTGTTGCTAGAATTTTTCTCTATGCTGAGTCCTTCATCATGAAGTACAAGGAAGAAACCGCAGACCATGCAGGTAAGTGAAAGGACAGAGTTTATTGACAGAGAAAGACATAGGCAAGGGAAAGAAGGGCAACAGAACCTCCTGCAGTGGAGGTAGGAACCCAAGTGGGAAGCCCCTGTGGGTCTTTTGTCAGAGGCTTCCTCTACTGCCTACTCTACTTCCAGGAGCTGCCGCGCAGAAAACAATCTTAAAATTAGCGAATGAATGTACTAACAAATGAACATGGTCCTTATAGGCCCTGTCTCGGATAAAGTGCTACTTGTCTTGGACCCTGCCTGAGTCCAGAGAATGTGGTCTGGAAAAGGCCTATTTGCCCAGGCCTAGAAAAGGAGGGAGGACCCCTGTTCATCCCTGAACAGGGGAACCCTGTATCATCATTGGAAATAACTCTAGCTTTGAATACCACCCAAGGTGCATTTTGAATAATGACTATAATTTCCCTTACGTCTCTCAAATAAACAGACTGAAAGAAGAAAGAAAAGGAAGTATGGAAGGAAAGAGGGAGAGAAAATGGGGGAAAGAGAGAGAAGGAGGGAGAGAACAGCCAGAAGTTGCCATTTTATTTCTTGTTTCCTCTCCAGGTGAGTGTAGAATTAATATTACTGCTGAATGGGGCCTCAGCTCTGAAGCTTCCCAGTGCCAAGAAATCAAAATAAAAGGAATTACAGGTGGCCCACATAACTCTCTGACATGGTACAATTCCTCCAACCATTGTGCTGACTTCTTTTAAAGATCGTTTTGATTCCTCTTAGTAGGAACAAAATGTCTTGGTCTTTAAAAAGAAGAAGAAGAAAAAAAAAATGTTCTCCTACTCCCAGACCATTTGCTAAGTGTGCTGTTTGTGACAGGGAAATGCAGGGTTCCAGGAGAAATAAGGGTAAAAGACGAGGGTAGGGAAAGGGGACAGATTAGACTGGCTTCCACAGGTACTGCTGCAGCCCAGCACGGTTCCCCATGGGACTGTGTCTCTTCAACCTGTGAACACAGCTGGCCCCATGACATTTCAACAGGAGCGTTCCCATCAGGCTCACGGAGAGATGCTCACATTTCACAGGTTCATCTGTTGCCACCCAACCAAGTTCATTGCCCACTGCTCAAGAGGAAGCCAATATCCAGAGATAGCAGGGTTTATACCTAGAGCTATGCAGGGAGATGGAAACCATTTATCAGATTTGCCTCCTTGAGAATAGGGAAGATAGGATTTTAAATGACAGTTTGGTGGGCATAGAAGATTAGGCCATTAGGGTTTACTAATTGGCTGAATTTGGAGCAGAACAATCAGTCCCTTGGTGACCAGGCTGGGTGAGTTGGCCAATCCACTGGAATGCAGGATCAGATTCTACAGGGGCGGGGAGGGGGGCACAAGACCCATTGAGTCAGTTCCTTGGTCTGTGTGGGTCAGCCAATCCACTGGAATGCAGGACCTGGAAGATGTGTCAAAAACTACTAGGTTTCAAAGAGGTGATGTTATCTGTGGAGAAAGTTAAGACCACCAACTGTGTGACAAGTAGCAGATAGGGGAAGAGGGGCTAATTACTGTCATTATTTCTCACTGGCCTGTGCATTATTTTTATCTAGGCCCTTACATCAGTTCTTGCCTTGCACCCCATCATTCATATCAGAAAAGCCAACTCTGTAACTCATAGTTAGTTGTTCTTTCCAGGAGTACTATTCAGATTTTTTTTTTGCTAAATACCCCATATGGTAGGCATGGGGGGGGAAATAGAGAATATTTTTCATTAGGAAAGTGGAGAATGAACCTCTGTCTTTCTTGACTACCTCTCATCCATGAAGCTTACTCAGATCTGCTAGTGGAAAAGATGTCTTACTCCACTCAACCTGAGTGACTCTCTAACTTTTCCTTTCTTTTTTTTTTTGTTGAGACAGAGCCTCAAGCTATCCCCCTGGGGTAGAGTGCCATGGCGTCACAGCTCATAGCAACCTCCAACTCCTGGGCTCAAGCGAGTCTCCTGCCTCCACCTCCCAAGTAGCTGGGACCACAGGTGCCCACCACAACGCCCGGCCATTTTTTGGTTGCAGCCATCACTGTTGTTTGGTGGGCCTGGGCTGGGGATTTGAACCCGCCACCTTAGATGTACGTGGCTGGCGCCTTAGCCGATTGAGCCATAGGTGCCGAGCCCACTTTTCCTTTCTAACTTCGTAATACAAGTGCACCGATTCTCTCCTACCAGAAAACAGAAAACACGTTTAGCTAAGAAGTTGAAGACAATTGCAGAGAGGTATGGACAAGGTTAAGGAAACCAACAATTGTTACTGAGTCACCCGAGGAAGGACCAGACCAAGAAGTCATTACCATCCACTACCTGAAGGCAAGGACAGGAAATGGAGTTACCAGATTCCTAAGATAGCTGGGGCTGTGGAAAGGAGGTTGCCTAATTCTAACTGTAGTCAGAGTGCCATCACCTCTGACAGAACTGTGGTGCTTAGATAAGGAAGAAGTGTGTGTGCAGAGGTGGGGAAGGAAAAATACTACAAAATCTTTCTGAGCTATGATCACTTGCTGGTGCCATCTATTGCCTTCCACTAATTAACACTGATTAGAAGACATAGGCATTTTAGCCCAGAGTTGTCAAGGTCAGCCTCAAGGTCAGTCCTGGGGGAACAGAAAGTAGATCAAAGATGGATAAACGGTGGGTCAGCCATGAGGGCTGGCAGGCCGAATTACCAGCTCTCAGGTATATTCCCTTAGTGTAAGGAGCTGATTAAAAAATCCATAAGCGAATTTTCTTTTCTGTTAACCATTCAAACACATTTGCACAGTCTATAGGGAAAGTACCCAGGATAATGAGAAAGGGGGATACAGCCATTTGTGTAGCTATTGAGTACTATGATTGTATTATTATAGTTATACAATTATGGTAATTATCTCTACTATTAAACTGTGAGTTAATTAAGGAAGAGGTCCTTCCTTTATTCATTTCTTCATCTCCTTATATCCCTGTCTCCTACCAGTCCCTAGGTCAGGGTGGATGCTTTTAAATATATTTTAAAGGAAAAGAATCAGATAAAAAGCATTTTAATTTAGCATCAATGAAATCATCTTTTCACCAGTATCAGGGGTGTCCATCCTGGGGCCTGTTGGCTACCTGCTGATTTTATTGTTGTTGTTGCAGTTTTTGACTGGGGCTGGGTTTGAACCCACTAGCTCTGGTATATGGGGCCGGTGCCCTATTCCTCTGAGCCACAGGTGCCACCTACCACCTGCTGATTCTGTGAGGACTTTCCTGGCTTATCTGTGGTGTCCATGGGATATTATGAAAAGTATGCATGGACTTTTATTTTGCAAGTCAACTTTTCTTAGTGTTTGTGTATTTAATCAGTGGCCCAAGTCCAGGAGCAGTGTCTCATACCCGCTGGTAATGCTTGTAATCCTAGCACTCTGGGAGGCCAAGGTGGGAGGGAGTTTGATATCAGCCTGACAAAGAACAAGATCCTTTCTCTACCAAGAAAAAAAAAAAATAGATAGGCATTGTGGCAGGTACCTGTAGTCCCAGCTACTCAAGAGGCAAGAGGATTGCTTGTGCCTAAGAGTTTAAAGTTGCTGTGACCTACAATGATGCCATGGTACTCTACCCAAGCCAGCAGATAAGACTCTGCCTCTAAAAAAAAAAAGTGTAGCCCAAAACAACTCTACTTCTTTCAATGTTTGGTGGAGAAAAAAAAAAATACCCAGTGTTTGGACACTGCTGCACAGTACATTTTATTGGAAATATTCCTTTAGTTCAGCGTCATGTGCCAATAATATTTTGTAGGAACATTTTGATGATCTGATTATGTTTGCTAAAAAGGGCGCTAAAGGACCCTGGCTAAGTGTGAAGGTATTTTCCAGCAGAGTAATACATGTGAAATTATTAAAAAATAAATAAATAAAAAAAACCAACTGATGAAATTATAGAAGTAGTTATACATGAAATGTAGGTTTGAATATTTTGGTATGGAGAGCAAATGCCATATGTGTATCAAACAATCCTACTAACACTGCATTACAAGCAGTTTCAAAACACTTTCATAGAGAATAACTTATTTAGAAAAGTTAAGCCAGATGTCTGTCAACAAACTTAGCTGATAGCTTTGGGAGAAGCTGGGGAACACCTCTATGTTGATTGTTGTGTGGGAAGAACTCATTAAGCAATCTCAATTATAGAGAGGACAGTGGGAGATGGAAAGGAGAAGCTAGTAGCAGATTTGAATCTTGCCACATAGTCACTGGTAAAGATGATTCATAAATAAAAGATTATGCATTGATAAGTGGGTGATAGGTTGGAACAAGGGAATGCCTTGAGCCTGAACCCCAATAAACAATTTTTTAGTAAAATGATGCTTTATTGTCAAATAAGTTGTAAGAAACTGCTGTGGTTGGGAGCAGAGGTTTATCTGGGTAAAGCATCAGACTGCCACCCAGATAATAGAGTGTTTATATGAAAATGACTAATCAGGAAATAAATACTGTGGATTCCTATTGGGATATTCCCGTGTCAGAAGGCGGTCTCTGAGCAGGCCTCCTGTATGAGCACAATCATCACAGGTGGTGATGTCTCACAGGATGCCATTGTGGACGCAGGGGTCATGTGTACCTGAGCAAAGGTAGCTGCATGGGTGGCATGTTGCACAGCTGCATCTAGTGATCGCTGGCCTCTGTGGCTGGAGTGCACAATTGATATTTTAGTGCAGTCAGCCTTCCCAGCACCGGGGTCTTGTAGAGGTTTCACTTAAAGAAAGCCTCTATTTATTTTCTCCTTTGATCCATCTTCATCAGCAGCAATCAAAGATGAAAGGCCATGAAGTGGAAGATCCATTTGGGCAGACGAAACTGAGCTCCCTCCCTCTCAGTGATGCGTTCCATTTCCTCAGAAGCAGTTTCCATCCAGCGCTTTGGCTGCTTGGCACTGAAAACGTGAGGTTCCTAAAAGGTCTACTCACTTGTGAGTCTGCCTGAAACCTTTGTGGATGCTGGATTCTCATTTTTACTTGCATATGAGAGATTGACTACTCAGATTGGCTTTAGAGAGAAATGGGAGTAGAATCAATTTTTTAAAATATGTTTTTATTTTGAGATAACTGTAGATTTATGCAGTGGTAAGAAATAACACAGAGAGATTCTACATACCTTTTACCCAGTTTTCCCCAATGGCAACATTTTGGAAACAACATCACAGGCAGAATACTGACAGGTTCCAATCCACCACCTTATTCAGACTTCTCTGGCTTTACTTGTACTTGCTTGTGTGTATGTGTGTGTATGTGGGGGGTGCATGAGCACATGGTCATCCATTTAGTTCTATACACTTTCAGCAATACAACAATGTATTGAATTCTCCACCATAAGGATCCCTTCTGTTGCCCTTTCATCACCACACCCACTTTCCTCCTCCCACCCTTTCTGCTCCCATCCTTAACTCCTACAGCCGCTAATCTTTTCTCTAAGTCTAGAATGTTACCATTTCAAAAATTTTATATAAACAGACTCATATAAGACGTAACTTTGGAATTTACTTTGTTTCCACTCGACACAATGCTCTGGAAATTCATGTAAATTATGTGAAATCTGAAGTGTGTTTTCTTTCCTTGTTGATTCCTTATTCAGGCTACGGATAGATTACAGTTTGCCTAACCATTCACCCATGGAAAGGTATCAGTGTGGTTTCCGGGTTTTGACTATTATAAATAAAGCTGTTCTGAATATTCACGTGTAAGTTTTTATGGAAACATAGGTTTTCATTTTCCCAGGATAAATGGGCCAAAGGTCATTTTCTGAGTCCCATAGTAATCGCTTGTTTCTTTTTTTAAGTTGAACTTTTTCCCAGAGTAGCTTAACTGTTTCACATCTCCACTAGCGATGCGTGAACATATGTCTTCATGTCTCCAGGAGCATAATTGCTGAGTTGTAGTTAGTTACATGTTTATTATTATAACACACAGCAAACTCTTTTCCGTTTTAATCAGCAGTATAGAAGTGATCCAGTTTCCTTTAGCAAATAATGGTATGAAGGCAGACATTTTTTGGCACCGTCTATATATTTAATTGTAAAGACTTGAGTTTTCAGAGCAGTTTTAGGTTCACAGCAAAATTAAAATTAAAAAGAAGAGAAAGCTACAGAGATTAATTATGCATCCCCTTCCCCTACTCTCCAGGGTTTTACATTTGTCACAACTGATGGGCCTACATTGACGCATAGTAATACCGTTAGCCTTCTCTCTTGGTGGTGTGTGTCCTGTATTTTTTGAAGAAATACATGATGACACGTATCTATCATTAAAGTATCACATAGAGTATTTTCACTGCCCTGAAAAGCCTCTGTGTTTCACCTAGTCATCCTTCCCTTTACCTAACCCCTGGAGCTTTTTATTCTCTCCATAGTTTTACTTTGTCTAGAATGTCATAGAGCTGCAATTATACAGCAAGTAGCCTTTTCAGATTGGACTCTTTCACTTAGTAATATACATTTAAGGTTCTCTCATGTCTTTTCATAGCAAGATCACTTGTTTTTGTTAACACTGAAGAGTAATCCGTTGTCTGAATGTACCACAGTTTATTATCTATTAACCTCCTGAAGGGCACCTTGGTTGCTTCTAAATTGGGGAAGTATAAACATCATGTACAGGTTTTATGTGAACATAGGTTGAGTAAATGCCACGGCATACAATTGCTGACTTGGTTGGTAAGAGTATGTTTCATTTTATTTATGCTGTCATGGAAGAAGCCCAAAATGCCCATTGACCCACAAATGGATTAATAAATTGTGGTATATGTATGCCATGGAATATTATGCATCCTTAAAAAAGATGGAGACTTTACTTCTTCTTTTTTTTTGCTGTTTTTGGCCAGGGCTAGGTTTGAACCCACCACCTCTGGTATATGGGGTCAGTGCTTTACTCCTTGGGCCACAGATGTTGTCTGACTTTAACTCTTTTGTGCTTACATGGATGGAGCTGGAACATATTCTTCTTAGTGAAGTATCTCAAGAAATGAAGAAAACTATCCAATGTACTCATCTCTACTATAAAGCCAATATATAATCATCCACACTTCCATATGAAAGCTATAACCCAACTACAGCCCAAGATGAAGGAGAAGGAGAAGGGGGAGGGAAGGAGAGGGGAAGGGGTATGGGTGGAGGGAGGGTAATTGGTCGGACTACACCTATGGCACATTTTACAAGGGTACATGTCAAATCTACTAAGGTTAGAGCATAAATGTCTTAATTAAGTGCAGTGAAGTCTATGTTAACCAGTTTTTTGTAAGTATTTCAAATTGTGTGTAAAACCAACACATTGTACCCCATAAATACATTATTATACACAGCTATGATTTGATTTAAAAAAAAAGAAAAAAAAGAAAGCTAGAACTTTTGGAGTTGGGTATTTTCATTATAGGTTATTGTGTGCAATGATAATATCAGAAGGAGAAGAGAAGAAAAGGAAAAGAAGAAATATTTGAAAATTAGAATTCTGTACCCTGAAAAATTAGTGCTAAGTATTATCACATTAGGCTGTAGTTAACTAGTTTCTCCTGATGGTAAGCCTTGTTAAGAGAAACAGAGTGTCCTGACATAATTCAGAATGGTTCCTTTCCTCTCCTACTGCTAGAAGCGCAGGGGATTTTGCCCTCTTATTTACGGTGGGAACTTTGTCAAGCTGATGGTGGTAGGTTTCACAATATTGTGGGGGCCCCCTCTGCTCAGGCCACTCTGGAGCTTTTCACTCTCAGATCTGCCTGCACTGAGATTCACCAATTACACAGACATACACAGACACGCAGACACACACAGACATGCAGACACACACACTCACATACATCGACATAATCAGATACACACACACACTCACATACACACTTACATTTAATAACTATTTGTTCTTTTGTGGTGAATTGTCTTCCTCTGGATGTCCGTGAGTCACATTTTGGGTCTGTTGACCTGAGTTTGGATAAGCCAAGGCTGATGTAGAAATCACAAAACGTTTGTCCTCACTGTTTCTTATAGTGTCTGAGATCCTGACATGATCTTTCTGTTTCATTATCAAACCTGTGAAGGGTGAATGAATCAACCACTGACAATTTGAAAATCACTCATTGACCCCATCCAGGCTTTTCCTGCTATAGTACCTGAGCCATGTGGAAAACTTGATTTAAAAAGGAGCATTCAGACCTTCAATTTGGAATCTCAAACATACTCTTCAGGATGGTTTGGGGAAGTATCAGGCTGAGAGAGAGTGCCCCAAGGTGTTCATCTAGCTTTTCCAGGAGGTCACCAGGAAATGTCTCACCATGTCCCACAATAGCTGGGGCATTAAACACGCTACCTTGGATCTCTACATTTCAGGATATCAAGTAGCGAGACCAACTTTTACTTGTCATTTCTTCCATCTTTCTGGTAAGGAGTTGCAGTGACCCTAATGGCCTGATTTTATAAGTATCAGGTCCTGATAGAGTTGTCAGAGGAGATTAGGATGTAAGAAGGGAGGTTTCATTATACTCTAGCGGTATGAGATTCTCAACTGGCCTCATGAGAGAAAGTAAAGTTCTGAATGCAAGTTTTTTTTTTTTT